>CAUZXS010000311.1:0-27789 GCA_963585895.1 Sepioteuthis lessoniana | reverse complement strand
TTTTCGTTTAATGGCAACGTATGTAAACAACTTAATGCCAGAGCCATCATCATAGAAAAGCAGCTGGGATACTAGTAAACCTATAACTGCTAGAATACGCGGGTTCATACACTTCAAAAGGGTATTAGTGCGAAAGTGAACGTAATAATGCGACTGGATATCAAACACACTTTCTTCATGGCCAGAGTCCAGATCGTTAGCCTCTACGCCACAGAGACTCCTCTAGAACTCTTGTTATAATGATGAACATGAAGTCCAATGAGAAAAAACTGTGATGATGTTCGCGTCGTTGTTATTATCGGAAGGGGATTAGGATTCGTAATGATTAGCTTGTACTCTTATGGATCCCCACACATGGCCGCGCAAAAGCAGGACGACCAGCACGAACGTACATTCAGCAGCTATGTGAGGATACAGGTTGTTGTCCTGAAGACCTACCTAGGGCGATGAACGATAGGGAGGAGTGGCGAGAGAGGGTCAGGTATATCCGTGCTGCCAGCACGATATGATGATGATGATGATGATTTTCTTAAAATGCAATCTGATAAATTCAATATTGACTCAATCTCTGTGGCAGAGAAAAAATGATTTGACGTCGGAGATTTCCTTCTTCTGAACAAGTTACCTAACCAAGGCTAAAGAACCCAGTTTATCCTACCCATAGACAGAAGGAAAACAAATGGATGCATACCTTTTCTATGGTCATCAACGCGAAGTGAAACACAAATAACCTCGTCTTGGATTCGAACTCAGGACACCGATTTCATTTCCACCAACGATGTTACATTCGTAACAGTATTTCATGAGTTATCGATATTATTTTTTTTCTGTATATATTTTGTTGTATCGTGGTAAGGAACTGATACACAGTGAAACAGAGTTAATCATTTATTAACTCAAGTGGTACAGTTCGACTAGTATTATAAGTCTTTTGCTGTAGGTGTTATGTCCGAAGTTTGTCTTCTGCTGACCAACGTCCTACAGGGCTCCTTCGTCCCTGCTTCCGCTTCTGTCTCGCTTCTCTCTTAGCTTCTCAAGACACGGTGTCTTTTATACTTCCGTGATACCGGAAGTAACGTAGTACGAGCTACTATACAACATATTTATATAGACAGTACTTTATATATATATATATATATACGCATCCAAATTTTCTCCACCTTTGGGTAAAATAGAACACAAAATAGGTGTCTTTAAACTTGGTCTGGCAACCAGTCTAGGAGAGGGAAAATTAAATTCAAACCATTTTTGATTCTTTTGTATGACGACCTGGAATTGGACCTGGTCTTGTGAACCTTCAGCATAATGGTTAAAGTCTTCAATAATGATCCGCAGTGTTCAATCCCAGATCGATTGATTTGGTTTGATGACATATCGACAATTGTTGGTCATTTAATCCCAAATTATTTTCATATATATATTACATATATGATTTCTAAACTCATTTTGTAAATAACATTTTTAAACAAGCCTGAGCTCGTTTTTTTTTTTTTTTGGCACACAGTTAAATGTTTTCTCTTAATTTCAAACAATTCAGTATAGCATAAGTACAGTCTTTTGTTTATACACAATCATTGGTTTAAAAAGTTTTTTTGTTTACACACAGTTAAATGGAAAAACATTTTTTTTCAAACAATTCAGTTCAGCATGTCAACAAAGTTAAATAGTCCCAAATATTGCGATAAAATCGCTAACAATTACAGAGTTAAATCACCAAACAGTTATATTTCAAACAATTCTGTTTTGTTTAAGTACATTTGGTTTAATCCTTGGTCAAGTCATACTTAAGACTCAAAAAATGGTACAACAGTCAGCCAACTTATATATATATATATATATATATATATATATATATATATATATATATATATATATATATTGTTTCGTCATAACTATCCGAGAGAGAAAAGATGGAAACACGCCTTTCGCAAGTGTATTTGCGAGAAGTGAAACGTAACCAGACTTGTCCAGGATTTGAACTCAAATTGCCAATTTCTTTTTCTACGAGGATAACCGTTACGGTAAATGCGCTCCTAAATATTCAATATGTTTACAACCTCACCTAAGATTAATCGGATGAAGCTGTCGAATACGCCAACTATACCCCCCACAATGAATGTCATTGTTTATGACACTAAGGTATCTGATGCTGAGGCGAAAGTCCTGGAGTTTTGGGTCATGTGAAGAACATGTTCATTGCCATTACTCCCAATTCCACTCTGACCCAGAGTTGTAGTAACTATCAGAGTCCCTTGTATGGGTCAAAATGGACTATTTAATTATTTACTTGAAACCATTTGATTGTGTGCAAGCAAATGAACTTTGGCTCGTTTAAAAATGTTACCAACAAACTATTCGCTGATAAATGAAATGTCTTAATAGGATTTGGCCTTAAATAATCCACATGGGTTGATTTGATATGTCATAAAACCCAACCCAACCAAAACAAACCAAACAACTTCACTTCTCATTCAACCTCTCATTAGTTTGTGACTCTACTGTATTTGCTCGCAAAGTCCATGCCACGGCTGCTGCTATTTCGACCCAAACGACAAAATAAGTGAAACATAGGAACTTGCCATTATTAGCAAAATTCAATTGTTTTATTAAATTTAGCAATTTAACTCACGGCTGTCGATACCTGAGATTTGATTTTCCAATTTCCACCCAGACACCCTTCAGAGTTACCTTACGTCACTTTGAATCAATTATGTTGAGTGGCCCCTACATCTGGATGTATCATAATTTTTTCCAGACTTCTCCATAAGCTCTAATTTTCAAATAACCTCGCTGTATGCACCAGACGGGTCAAGCATATAACTCTGACGGTGACAGTCATATCGACCCGTATCAAGCAGACTTTTATTACTACGCCAATTCAGTTCTTTCTTTCCTTATTTTGAGGTTTTAAAATGTAGTCTTGCATTCTTCTAAAATCCTTCTCATCAATCTTGTTACACATATCAAAATAGACAAAGTAATCAATGAGGCACTGTCGTGTTATATAATATTTTCTTTCAAGAATAACTGCTTTGTTATATAATTGCGGAAGGACTTTTTTATATCATTTTTCGTTGGTTATTTCTTATCATTCGGTTTGGTTAGGCTTAGAACTATTCGGCTTTGTGCACGTGCAGGTGCACACATTGAGTATAGTTCACGCTCGCGCGCGGAGGATGTGACAATCACAAATATCTTAATAAAAACCCCAGATAGGAAATGTGACAGGGGTGCGAATGACGTCATGCCCGGAAGCGATGGGCTGGGATTCTTGGTGATTTGAAAAAAAGCAGTTGAGATTCAAGCCTGGGCGAGTTTAGTTGTGATCTACGGGATGCGCCGCGCGTTTGTTGGGTCAGTTTGTTGAGATTTTGACTCTGGGCTGAGAGTTCAGCTGGGGAGTTGACTGTGGGCGATGTAGAAACAGTCAGCAAAGTAAAAATTGTGTCTCTTTCACCTCATGTCGAAAAACTAAAAGTCAAAAAAAGTTAATAAACGTTTCGTGCCAGAACTAAAGAAAGTCGTCAGTGTTTCGGGATTCCTATGCATATGAACATTTTACATATCCGTATATTTAACATATTCGTATTTTGGCTATGCTACCGCTTCACCTAGAGCAGAATGTGATGCAAGGTCAACTTTAAACAGAGTAAAGCTTGTTTTCTTTCTTCTAGACTGGTTTCCTAACCAAGGCTAAAGAACCCCGTCTGCTCTACTATTTACTCATAGCTAGAGATATAACACATTGGTTCATGACTTTCCCAAGGGCACTGGAGTTAAGTGAAACACGAACAGGTAGATCCAAAATTTGAAGTCCTGTCACTGATTTCATTTCCTACAACGATAACTGTTACGCTAAACACGCTTCCTCCTTTTGTACAGTAGAAGACTTAAATATCATCGAGATTGTACAATAAATCTCGTAAATATTGTCAAAATTCTCCTCGTGTTAAAGATGACAATTTCGATAATTAAGATTTCTGTATAACAAAGTGTTTAAACAGTATCAAATGTCACCACCATTGACTCGCGCGAAATCAGTTTCCCCAAATGTCTAAAAGGCGTAACAGTGACGTTGTGGGTAACGTGCTGGACTGTGACATTGTAGGAAGCAAATTCGAACTCAAGTCGAGCTATTATATTTATTCTCGGACTAATACCCTTGAGAAACAAAGAAACTACCCAAGCAACCAACCAAAAGTCGAATTATTGATGGCATCTGTTGTATTACTATGAATTCTTTTCTGTCATACCAATTACACAAACTGAAATCCTTCGAGATTTGCCTCATCGCAATATTTGAGCTATTCTACGTGCATCAACCTCTTCTTCATAGTCATTTGCAATTTGTATCAATTCCCTTTTTATGGCTTCTTTTTCAGTCTCATTCGAAATTCGGTCTGCTTGTCTTCTCTATAAAATAGCTCTCCACGATTCAGTTCCATCTTGAGTTTCTCAACAATGCCTCTGGTATCTATGAGATCTCCTTTAAATATTGAAATATTTTTCTTTTAGACGTGCTTAAAAGATTAGAATATTTTTGTAATAGATGTTCTTTGAATGCTAAAATAGTTTTCTATAATACGTTCTTAATGTACTAAAATGTTTTTTCTATAAGACGTGCTTGAAATGCTAAAATATTTTTGCTGCAAGATGTGTACAAAATATTTATATGTTTTTTTAAAAGACGTTCTTAAATGCAGAAATAGTTTTCTACAAAATGTGTTTAAGCACTAAAACATCTTACTTTAAGACGCACTTGAAGTCTTAAAATACTTTTCAATTGGGTGTGATTGAAATACGAAAATGTTTTTCTATAAGATGAGCTTAAAATGCTAAAGTATTTTTCTATAAGACGTGCTCAAAAATGTTAGAATAGTTTTCTATAAGATGTGCTTGAAATACTGTGATTTTTTTGCGTATGATACACTGGTGTTTTGGAATTATGAATGTGATACTAAAATGTTGTACTGCTTGGGGAGTCAAGATGAATCCAAAAGAAAAACAATTCATTCAAACAATATTAAACCTGTAAAGTTAAAATAGACTTCATCACTAGCCAAGAACACGCTACAACATCAACAATAATCTCAAATCACTAAAATTTGATATTTGGGTTGGAAAGAGCTGACATTGAGAAGTTCTGAGTTGAGAAAGATATTTAATACAAGATCTACCAGTTTTGAGGAGTTTTAAAAGTCATGAAAAGTTGAGATGACAGCTTAGGAAAGGAAAGAATATCGGACTCTCAGATTTGGGAGTCTGCCTGGAGGTATTTGTAATTATGTCCCTTGCTTCTCTCTGCGTCAATTACATGAATTTTCGTGCGAGATGTGAACAGAACACAACTTTTTTTAAACGAAGGGATAACCCTTGTATCGTTTGCAGTAAAATCAGCAAATCTTTATCTTACATGAAAAGACAAAGAGCGGCGAGTAAAAACTTTGTAGGCACGTCTTGATGAAAATTATGATGATGAATATATTAAAAATAATGGAAGTGCCCGTGGTGAGATCTCAGTCGTTTTTGTTATAATCTTTGAAGAAAGAAAAAATGAAAGTGGAAAGGAAAGAACTGAAAGAAAGAAAGGAAGAAAGAAAGAAAGAAAGAAAGAAAGAAAGACAGAAAGAAAGAAAGAAAGAACGTAAGGTGAGATCTCTGACTTTTTTTGTTGTAGTCTTTAAAGAAAGAAAGAAAGAAAGAATCATGTGATTTGTGGCTTGAGAGAAAGGAAAAGAAAACAGACAAGGTGTCGGGGGAAAGCAGGCTGACATCACAACGGAACGATTTCTTCAGTTTTTGAGTTCTTCTGCTAAGTATCTTTTGAATCTACATTGACGACAACAAGGAAGAGAGAAAAAGAGAAAGTGAAAGAGTCTCCATTTATCAACGACACACACAATTTGATTTTTCAGATAATTCTAAGTTTGCTACATAAAAGTTGTGTTTTTATTACAATAGCATACGAGATACTTTTCATTTATTGATTTATTCTTTTTAGATTCTGAAATCTGTTTAATTTGGATTATAAAAAGATATTTTATATTTTATATAAAAGTCAACCGTCATTATTGACAGGTGTATTCTCGTATATATATATATATATATATATATATATATATATATATATATATATATATATAATACAAACGTTGTCCGTCTGTCTGTTAAATCTGCCCAATTTTTCTCACGTTTCCTGTACATTGCAGATCTCAAGACCTATACCAGCTATGAATCACTAGGTCTAACAGATGCTTTCTAGGGAGGAAATGGGACTAACAGTATTCTCTATCGTGACATTGTACTATTTTCGATCTATAGACTGAACCATCACTCACATTCCAATCAACAGTAAGAGCTACTTCTCTCTTTAATCTTTTTTTTTTCTTATTTGAACACTTAATTTTTCAGATAAAATCTCTAAGATTACTTTTGTGTTCAATTTAATAATAGTGAAAATAATATCAAGTAAAAAGTAAACTAGACACTCATATAAATGCACACACATACACACACATACACTGTTCGTTTTTATGTAGTAAGGAATTACTTTAAGGAAACAATGTTCGATGCCCTTGGTGTTACGATGAATTGCTTCCATCACTTTCATTACAATTGTCTGTTATTCGCATTGTACCAACCTTTCTCTTTCCTTTTACTTTCTGGAGAAGCTTCTATTATATTGTAGCATCAATAAAGACTTGACTGATCAATGTCCTATCAGTGGCTGAAGATTTTCATCCTCTTCCAGCCAGTGTCGATTGGTACGTACTACCATTGGATGTTAACACTCCTCGGTCGGACCCGTTATTTAAATGCTGTGACATCGAATTCTAATAGCAACAATCTGGTCTTTATCAATGTCACTGAAATCCTTCTTCTTCTCCATTAAGCGAGGCATTCAAAAAGGAACTACTTATCCTCTTGTATACCTTTAAGCCTGACATGTGCATTTGTTAAATGACAGTGGTCTTCATTACTGATACATGTTGCATATTAAATTTATATATATATATATATATATATATATATATATATATATGTGTGTGTGTGTGTGCGTCTGTAAACTAAAAGTAATAAAAATCTCACTTTCTTACTATCATTTCGACAAAAAGGAAACTTCATTTTCAAAAAATTGTTTTATCTTATGAGTGTGTCTTTTATTCGTTTGATAAAAAAAATGAAATTATAGTGATGAAATAATCGAAAGAACGTGATATTTCAATTATTTACTTTATATAGTGTTTTGCTGGCCAGCATTTCAGCACCTTGTAATTAATACCACTTTTTATAATGATTGGTTATTCTGAAGTGTTTATTATATATATATATATATATATATATATATATATATATATATATATATATATATATATATATATACGAGGTGTATACAATATGTTTCCAGACTTTTTTCGTATGGGCACTTTTATTGACACATGAAACTCTAGTCCCCATCGAAGTAATCTCTTCCGGCTGCAATACACTTGTTGTACCGTTCCAACAACTTCTGAAAGGCCCCATGGACGTCCTCTTGTGTAAGCGTGTCAATGACCTTTGTCACAGCCTCTTCCATCTCCTCATTCGTCTCATAACAACAGCCTTTGAGCTTAGGGAACAACCAAAAGTCACAGGGAGCAAGTTCTGGACTATAGGGAGGCTGAGGAACTGTCTTGATGCCCATCTTGGTCAAATAGTCTGTGACAAGGATTGAGTTGTGGACTGATGCATTGTCCTGCTAGAAATGCCACTGACCCGATTTGAAGAGTGCTGGCCTCTTCCCACGGAATCTCTTCCTGGACTCCCTTAAAACCTCAACATAATAACCCTAACCCTAACTCTTTGGCCAATCAACTCTGGTGTTATAACTTCCTTACTCCTCCCACACCTCTCATCATCCCTCACAGACACCCTGCCTTCCTTGAATCTCTTATGCCAATCACAAACTGATTCTCGATTCATGCAAGATGGTCAAAAATCAGTCTAAAGCATTCCATATGTTTCAGTGGCATTTTTTTCCAAGTTTAAAACAGAATTTTATTGCATTTCGTTCTTCTAAAGTGTCAGATTGTATTTTTGAAATTCACCAGCTGTGACAATCAGGCTTTAGTAGGGTGTATTTGAATTCATGCTGTAGCTGTTCATATGAAGCTAAAATCATAAAAATTGGTCAGTCATCTCATAACATACTGAATTTTCAAGAGTCTACGACAATTTAAAATGCCCATACAAAAAAGTCTGAAAACTTATGGTACGCGCCTCGTATATATATATATATATATATATATATATATATATATATATATATATATATATATATATATATATATACACGTCTGTGTGTGTGTGTTAAATTCTGAAATTGTGAAATAAAGACTAAAAATGCCTTTACACTATAAATGGAACCATATGCAATTAATATCAAAATATTTAATTCTTAAAATTGTTCTTGCTACTTCTTTAGTAATTCGATTCATTTTCATGACAACCAGTAGGTCAAGATTCTGAAACCTTAGTCGTAAGAAAATCATGACCTTTAACATCTGGCATATATATATATATATATATATATATATATATATATATGTGTGTGTGTGTGTGTGTGTGTGTGTGAAATCAAGAAAGTGCTTAAATACTAGCCTGAAATCTGGATAAAATCCCAATGATAATCTCAGGTTTAGGGGTATATAAGAGGGTATATAAAAGGGTATATAATAGGGTTGGCACTTACTTTTTTCATTTGATGGAAAAGAAGAAGGATTTGTGGCATTGATAAAGACAAAACAGTGAAAGTAAGAAATCGAGGTTTCAGAATTTAAATAACGGCTCCGCCAGTAGAGTGCTATTATTAAATTGTCGTGGGTACAGATCGATACTGGCCTGAAGAGGATAAAAATCTCTAACTATTGACAAGCCAAGAATACATTGAGACTATTTTCTTTATGATATTTACCCAACCCCTCCGCTCGGGCAGGATATGACACAAGGTCAATTCTTTAAGCGGAGTTTAACAGGTTTGAATTTAGAGTTTTCCTTCTCCTATGCAAGTTGCCTCACCAAGGCTGAAGAACCTAGTCTGTCCTACTATTTACCCATAGCTGGAGGGAGAATAATTGGATTCATACCTTTCCACAGGGTATTAGTGCTATGTGAAATGATATCAGTTTCGTCCAGGATTTGAACTCGTGTCGCCGTGTCCATTCCCTACGACGATAACCATTACACCATGTCCTTTATGTATCGCCAAAAAAAGTCATTAATCAGAGTGTTTCTCAGTTATATACACTTCTTTTCTCTCATTCACATATCCCATTTTTATTCACCCTATTCTAATTTCACACCGGACTGTTTTTTTTCTTCAGATTTTAAATATATAATTATTTAAAACTTGGTTTCGTGGTATCGCTTTACTCCTTCAAACTAATCTAACCAAACTGTCTGCGTGAACTTCAAAAAGTTCTATTCGTCGGATGGTCCCCAATCTATCTGGAATTTTAGTCATTTATTTTATCTGTGTGTGGGCTGACTGATTATTTATTTGTTGAACCCTATTTAAGATTCTTTAAACGTTTTCATGGATGACGGGGTTATCTACTTATTTATTTATTTACTTCTGATTTTAAACAATCTGAATCCACAAAGTATACCATCACCCTCCTGACATAAAATTTGACTGTGGTGAGAACCAATCAATATTGATATTGAGAAGATATAAACCCTCAACCACCGTCAAGACATTGGCCGACCAAAATTTTTGCAAAAAAATTTCCGGAACATTTGATAATAAAATTAATCTTGAAAGTCTCATTTGTACCGGAAGCAAATAAAATTGGTATCTGCAGGCACGAAAGTCTAAAATAGGCTAAGGAACAAACACAAGGTATTTAAAACTTCTAAGAAACAAATTCTAAAGTTGGTTAAGAAACAATGATCTGCGTCTGAGAGTACTTACCAAACTTTTAGCGGTTTTAAGAAGAAAATAATGTATTATTCAGTGGATTTTTCCATTCCACCTGACCACAGGATAAAAATAAAAGAAAAATAAAAGAGTGACGAATATCTGAATTTTACCAAAGAATTGTGGCACTTCAAGGGGATAACAATTGTAGTCAGTAATCTTGGAACGGTTTCTAGGGATTTGGAAATGAGACTTGAGTAAATGAATATCTGAGAAAAAAACTAAACCACTTAGGCCTCAGCACTGTTAAGATTAGCTAGATACCTGAAGAGACTTACTGTTACTTAGACTTCAGTGAACCCCCCCCCAAAAAAAAACAAAACAGCTATTAAAACTGTTTTGAAAAACTTCCAATAATAATCACAATAATGATTGTGCTAAATTTGACAACGTTGGCAAATGATAAATGCACAAACCAGAATCTGTCAAAGAAAATGAGTCTCATAAACCTCTCTGGGACTTCTGATAAAAATGGATGACCAAATTCCGACCAGAAGATCAGCTTTAGTATTAATTAACAATACCTTCTTTATATTTGTCAATTCGTTCCTGCGAAACTCAGAGTAAAAAAAGGAAATACGAAAAACTCGAGAAATACCTGGACCTTGCTATTGAACAAAATGTTGGGGAACTTGAAATTGACGGTTATACCTATCGTTAATTGGAATCTTTGAAATAGCCCCCAAGAAGCTGGAATAAACAAGGGATTAGGGGAAGAATCTAGACCATCTAGACCACAGTACTATTAAGATCAGCGAGAACATTTAGAAGAGTTCTATAGACCTGTAAAGACTGGCTGTCACTCAGATTTCAGTGAAAAAAATCATCAATTAGATAGTGAGAAAAACACTCAAGGATTAAAATAATAATAATAATAATAATAATAATAATAATAATAATAATAATAATAATAATAGTAATAATAATAATAATAGATAGATAGATAGATAGATAGATAGATAGATAATATACCATTACCTAATTAACCAATCATCTGATTAGATGATAGACAATATTTTTTAATTTGTTTATTATCTTTATTCAAATTTGTATTAATTAAAGACTGCGACCTAAATACAGAATACTTGATAAGTCAGACATTTTTAATTAATACATTTATATTTCAAGAGTGATAATTTCAATTACTTTCTTTTAGAAGGTTTAAAAGTGTTCGTTTTATATGTTCCTTACCCACGAAAAAAATTGAAAGCTCTTTAGAATAAATGTTTGTTTTACAAAATTTGCGAGGAAATATTTTTCCAGGGCAACACCACGTTCATCATCGAGATAGATAGATAGATAGATAAGGATAAAGTGAGAAGGAGAGGAAGAATCAGTGAGAAAAAGAAAGATTGAGAGATCGTGAGCGAGAGAGGGGAGGAACTTAGTTTTTATTTAGTTACGTCTGCTAAAAATGGTAATAGCATTCTGGTTATTTTTATGGTATCATTGAATACGTTTCTTTCATGAAGGCGCTCGTGGCCTAATAGTTACCGCAGTTAAAAAATGAACCCTGTGCCTGAGTTCGAATATTGGTCGAAGCTACATGCATTTCTCATAGCGCTCACATCCTTGGGAAAGGTAAGAAACCAACTACCCACCTCCAGCTATGGGGGAATTGTCGGGTTGCTGGGGTTCTTTAACCTTTTTATTGTAACCTGACCAGAATGAAAATTCTGGATTCAAATCAGTTTGTGCCCCGCTTAAACAATTACCATGTGGCGATTAAAAGTAAGTACTGAACATGTTTAATCTTCTAATCTCATCAAATCATGTAGCCAAACCATATTCATATGATTCGGTATATCTCTTTTTACATCAGGACTAAAAACACTAATTCACTTTCTTTTACGTCGATCGACCTACTCTATAAGAAAAAACTAAAAAAGTCGAAAAAGATTTTTAAAAAAGGCCGGTAAAGAAAAGAACCTCCCAGAAATGTAAAATCTCAATGAAAATTTTCTGGTTATATTTTTCTGAGTTATTTTCCGTCTATTGCTTTTCATCATTTCTGTATTCCTTCTTATTCATGATGTTTTTTTAAATCATCTTTTCTTGAAGATATCACTATTACCGCCATATTTCTTCGCTTCTTCATAATACATTTGTTGCATATTTGTTTAAGTTTTACATGAGATATCGATTAACTCGTGACCTCCTTGCTTTTCTGCGTTTTCCAACAATGGATAATATATTCACTTACACGCTCATGTACATCGGAGCAACTGTTTATTTTCATACAATTATTTCTGGGAGGAGTCCCCGTGATATAGTGGCTAATGTACTGGACTACAACATCGTAGTAAACGTGTTCGAAATCTAGCTACACTATTAAGTTCTCTTTCAGACTAATATCCTAGGGAAATGTATGAACCCTCTTATCCCATCAGGTATTGAGTAGATAATACCACTACTGTTCATATATATGCATAGTTTTGGCATTAAATTGTTTACAAAGGTGTATATGCCATTCAACAAAGAAACCAAACCCAACAATAATTTCTTGGCTCAGTAAGCTTGGGCTACAGAATACACCGACTGCATCTCTGCAAAAGGGGTAAGACTCCCCCAATAAAAGTCCTGGATATGACACTCAACAATTTGATAGGGGGGGTCCAATCGTGCTTGAGCTTTGGGAAAATGCGGTGTACCTCTTTAGTGCAATCGTTTCCAGCTCCATTAAGGCCTGTAATGATAGCATTTGATAGGGTTCTATCTATGTTTCAAATAGAATTAAACTCGGTACTTCTGCTAAACTGAATTGCTTGAAATAGCACTGTTCATATGTATAAAAATGGATTTGGCATTAAATAACCTACAATGTTTGATATGCCATAAAACCAAACCTAACCAAACCCAACAATAATTTCTGCATGATAGTATCACTCATGAATAAATGTTTTTTTAATGAAAAGATAATTTTCTTCAAAACCAAAAATAACAGGATTTTATTATTTTTAGAGGAATATTATACAGTAAACTCGACAGCATTGATACTGTAACTAGAAAAATGAATAAGAAGTATTTCTAATGGTTGCTCTCCTGGTATTGATTTACGCAATTATTAATGTTTGATTACAGAAGTGTTATTAACACCAAGAATATCCCTTTTGGTTGCATAATCTTTTTTTTACAAATAATGAAATTCTTGTCTCTTTGGTTTAGAAAAATACCTTTTTATTAAAAGAATATAGCAGTTTACTTACTTATTAGCGATACGATATACATGGTATTTTAAAAAAAGGTGATAAGGATATTTATGGTTAAACAATACCAACTTATGATTGGGGCGGTGTCGCCACTAAATAAACCAACCAATATTTTGTAAAACGATATTTTGACCAAGTGGGTAGAGTGTTCGCCAATGGTCTGGGACACCTGAGTTTAATCCCAGGTCGCGTCATACCAAAGACTTTAAAAATGGTACTTGATATCTTCTTGCTTAACACTCAGCAATATAAGGTACGTATCCAGGGTAAAGTGGAGCAATCCAGGGAAAGGAGTAGCGTCCTCCCCTACACCTCAGTGTTGTAGCTCAGTGTTGAAAAGGGAGCCTTCAGGTCGCCCTCGACTACGGTCGCCAACTTTACTTAAGTATATATATACATAGTCTAATAGTTATCATCGGAGGAAATGGAATTGGCGACTCGAATTCAAATCCTGTACGAGACTGATTGTGCTTCACTACATGCTGATAGCCTAAAGCAAGGCATGAATCAATTTTCCCACTGGCTATGGGTAAATAGTCGGGAAAACTGAGCTCCTTACGATCGGTAAGGCAACCAGTCTTGAAGAAGGAAAACTCCAAATTCTAACCAGCTGTGCTGTGCTAAAAATGGCTATGTATTATATAGTGTTCGTGGCGGAGATGTTATATATATATATATATATATATATATATATATATATATATATATATATATATATATATATATATATACGAGAGTTGGTGGGAAAATTAATAGGGTGACAAAGATACCCTCATGGAATGAGATTAAACGAGATTTAATTTTCAACATAGTCTTCTTCCTTACAGGTAACACACTTCTTCAATCGATATTGAAATTCTTGGATACCATAGATCAAAAATTAATCAACAGAAGATGTTATGCCATCATATGAACCTTTTAGCCCACCCTCGTGGATATATGTAATGTTCCTGGGATTAAGATAACTTTTTCGATTTTTTCGATTTAATCATCAATAATAGCGATATGGATTCACTTGGTATCGCTTTCAATTTTAAATTAATTTTCTTTTTTTGTTTTGTTTTGCGGATGAGTTATGCTGTGAAGATATCAAGATGCTGTGTGATATTTCTTGATAAGACAACAGCATTCACCCAGTATCCAGAATTACTAGTGATCCTCTCCCATTGTTTAACTTCGTATCATGCACTATTTTCCGGTGCGTGATCGGCTTTTTTTTTTTGCCTCATATTTTCCAAAACCAATTACAATGACTGCTAAACGCCAAAGTGCGTATCTTGTATATGGTGGAAAGAAGAGGAAGAAAGCCATTAAATTGGAAAAGAATCTCAAGATAATAGCCTATCTAGGCTTATGTTCAGTTTATGACTTTTTTGCTTTAAAATAGACACATCCGAACATCGCTCCATCGTAAGAAAAAGAGCGTCTCTATATAATAGTAGTTTGAGGTAAATTTCACTAGCGTGGCATTTTTTTACGAAATATTTTACCTGTATGATAATACACTCGCTTGTAATTATCTAACAAGACGTAGTTTGTCTCTTTCAAACTTTCGGGGAGAGGTGTTTTCGGGGTGCAGAGGCTAGCGTACTGAATAATGAGATTGTTGTAAGCAAGTTCGAAATCCAGTTACGCTATAGCGTTCAATTTCAGACGAATACCCTTGGGAAAGGTATGAACTCTTATTCCCTCAGCTATGGGCTATATAGTACCACTACTGTCCTTCTACAAGGAGGTCTTTGTCATTAAATAACCCACAAAGATTGATATGTCATTAAAAAAGAGAAACCAAACTAAACCAAACCTTATTCTACTGTTTTAGTTATACAAGGAAATAATTTGCAAAAATAATGACATTAAATCTCATCCATAATGACCATTTCAATAATCGGCCTTCCCTCTTCCTTAACCATTTCATCTTCTCCATATTCACCTTTTTTCTACTCAGTCATATTTAAGACATCTCTCTCTCTCTCTCTCTCTCTCTCTCTCTCTCTCTCTCGCTCTCTCTCTCTCTCTCAAAACTTGTTAAAGAGAATTAAAGTCATTGTTTTTTTTTTCGAATTATTTTCTTGTTAAAACTACAACAGTATTATAAGTTTTATTTTGGCTGGTTTCTTTGTTTAAGGGGCTATCAACCTTCGTGGGTTATTTAATTCGAAATTAGATTGTGGAAAAACAGTAATGGCACTATTTAACCCATAGCAATGGGGGTAAGGGGATTCATAACTTTCCAAAGGATATTAGTCTAAAAGTGAACCCAATAGCGCGACTGGAGTTTGAACTCACAATGATATCATAGTCAAGCAAGTTTAACATATGTTTTTGAAGTTGACCTCAGCATTGGCCAACGAAAACATGGAACACTTTGAATATATAGCATTAGAATCTATATCACTAAAGTCATCAATGTGGCTTAGAGACCTAGATGATATATTCATTGTCCAGCTTCATAAGGAAGACGTTCAAACACTACTGGATCATGTGAACTCAAACCGACCATCTAGATACTCCTCTATTGAGAAAAAAACTAGACAAAAAATTAGCCCTCCTAGGTGTATTAATACCTCGCACAAAGCAAGGATTTAGGTCATCTGTTTATCGAAAACCTGCCTTCACCGGAAAGTATCTCAACTTCAGTTTCCGACATTCATTTAATGTTATGAAATGAATCGTTCATTGCCTACATCGAGAAAGAGCCATGAGTAATGACATCGATACATATCAAGAAGAAATTAATAGCTTAAGAAACAACCTCTATTGCAACTATTACCGAGATAGCATTACATCGACTCCAAGAAACCTGTATCGAACAACAGAGAATGATACCCGTAATCTCATCTCTGTCTGTCTGCCTATGTCAAAGTCCGAGCCAAAATATTCAAAAGATATGTTGTCCATATGATGTCAGGACAATATTCAAGAGTGGCTCGGCTCTTTGAAAATATCTCTTTCGAGTCCAGCCACCAACAGAATACAATATGACCAAGATTTGCGTATATTGCATCCCAAGCAGCTGCTGTAAATTATACTAAAGTAATACATACCACTCTAAAGGAACATCGAAAAGCAGTGAGTCGAGGTGAAATCGAAAAGTGGGATATGGTTGACCAGATATAGAACGAAAAGGTAAACCAACTGCTTTTATGGAATGAAGAATATTGGAGGATAAAATGTCTTAAAGAAGCGGCACATATGCAGGGCTGCAATGACCTGTTGAGTAGACCAAATATAGAGATGAATTCGATATGGGCACTAATAATTAAAAAGATTAGATTAAAAAATGCAAAATCTATGAAAAGAATCGTACATGATAATAGTAAGTAATAACTCATAGTATTGATAAAAGCATTTGGTTTATAAGTTCTAAAGATTAACTCTGAATTATCTTGCAGGACAAGTGCCATATCGTATATAGGTGTTAGTTTAATGAATTTCTTAGTAAAATCAGTTGGAGGTTCAATCTTGACTACAGGTAAGAATAACAAGTAATACTTACTATATCTTAACACTTGTACCCAGTTATGGTTATCGGAATTGGAACAAACTGCCCTTGAGGAGTAAATAAAGGGTTCGGTTCGAAGTTATGAGTAGACTTCTGAGTTTGACAAGAAACCTATGAAAAAGTTTGAATGACTCATCAGCTGAAACGTTTGGAATATAAAAATGAGGGCAATGGTCCGAATAATCAAAAAGTAAAGTTAGTGACCTTAGTCAAGGGTGAGCCAAAGGTTCCCTTTTCAATAGCTACAACACCGAGCTGAAGGGAGGGCGTTGCCCCGTTCCCTGGATTGTTCCACTGTACCTTATAATACTGAATATTAAGCAAAGCGGCATCAAGTACAATTTTTGGGGTCTTTGGTATGATTCTACCTGGGGTTGAACCCCGGTCTCTCGGACCATTGGCGAAAACTCTACTCCTTAGACCAATGGCCCGGTTACTCTATATGATAAAAATTATCAAGCTTCTAAAAAATTCGAGAAAGTATTATTATTAGTCACTCATAATCATATAACGGCTTGAAATACTTAAGAACATTTAACTGTGTACAAATTAATTGTATTCAAACAATTACTTGAATCTGTAATTGTTTAATAATCCTGATCATTTAATAGAAACCATGCAATTGTTTGCCAAAGAAAGCTGACTTCGGCATTAAATTGCCCAAGAAAAATTGACATGTCGAGAAAGTGATAGTCACCAAGCGCTTTTAACTATTCGCCTCCCCCATTCAACTTAGATCTGCGTATGTTCTACCACCAATATTGAACACTCTTTATATGCATATCAAACGTCACACACATGTATACATATATAATTCATAAAGAAAAGAGTGAAATATCATATCGATCCTAAATCCTTCATGATAATTTCTAATTAAACTGTTGAATTTTCCCGTGTTCAGCTCATTTATTCAAATTTATATCATCATTATTCACTTAGTAAAGCATTTTGCTTGCTTTTATATAACTTTACATAGAGTGTTCGCCAATGGCCCGGGAGACCTGGGTTCAATCCCAGGTCGAGTCATACCAAAGACTTAAAAAATGGAACTTGATACCACCTTGCTTAACACTCAGCATTATAAGGTACGGTTCAAGGGTAAAGTGGAGCAATCCTGGGAATGGAGTAGCGCCCTCCCCAACACCTTGGTGTAGTAGCTATCGAAAAGGGAGCCTTCGGGTCACCCTCGACTATGGTCGCTAACTTTACTTACTTACATCCCCCTTTTATGTAATATTACAGAATTTCTTATGGCGTAAGGGTTGTCGTCATAAAAAATAAAACATTGCCGCAAATACCCTGAGTAAAGGTATTATCTCTCCAGCTATGGGAACATTGTAGAACCTTGTTATGGTAACTAATCTAGGCGAAGGAAAACTCTGAATTCAAATCAGTTTTACTCCGCTTAGAAACACAAACTTTGTGTCTCATCTTACCTGTGACAGGGGTGTAAGGTAAATACATATATCATCTTTCAAATAAATTATGTATTCTATCATAAAAGAACGATTCCTTAATTTATTCAAGGAACCTTTCGTTGAATTTTCCAATCTCCTTGAATTGTCAGAATCGCTTAAAAAGGCGACCTATGTTGCATGGAGTGACACATATAACAGGTTTAAAGTGAAGGACCTGAAAAATACGCTGAACGCGAACAAAGTGTCTCATCACATAGCCAGCTCACGGCCGATAATTTCTTTTGCTTTTCCTTTATAAAGTTTCGACCCAATATTTAACTCCAGAGGAGACTTGAGGATCTGATTGTTGATATTTAATTTGCTGATTAAGAAAGATGCAAAGGCAATGTTGACGCGAGAGCTCCAGTAGACGTAATTTGCCCAAGATTCGGTTTCTAAATGGAGGATAGACAGCAAAGTGTATATGTAAAGACTTTGTTTTGTCCTTTCTTTTTTTAGAATCTGCATATCTCTGTTAATTCATCTCAGTTTATTTTTACTGTTAATCGTCGATGAGAGTTGATGAAAATTCTCAATTCGTAAATTGACCAGTCGATCGAAATGGTTTTAATTTCAGTTTCTTTGTTCAATGGCATATAAACCTTCGCAGGTTACTTAACGTCAAAGTCATCATTGTAAAAGGACAAAAGTAATTCTGTTTTACACATTGCTGGGAAAATAAGTGGTGTTCAATACTTTCCCCAAAGGTTTTAGATCGAAAGTGAACGAAATAGCGTGACTGGATCTAGCTTATTTCGAGGCTGAACTCTAGCAAATAAGCCATGGGAATTCTTTCCCCCATCCCGCCCACATCGGAATGCCGTTAATTTTGCACAGACTTTCGACCATATAAAAATGTCTTGACCTGTGCTCGGAATAGAAGTTGATCTCTATACGCTAGTATTAACTAATTAATAGTTTCTGTCGTCTTGTCATGAATTTTGACACAGATTTTAATCTTATGCTTCATTTTCATGACACAGGATTAATATTGATCAATTAATTTTTAATCTGACTTGACAACCTGAAAATAAAAGTCTGTTTCATTACTTTTACGATAACGAGTGTCAGTTGAAAACTTCCGAAACCGTTTTCAAGAGTGGGAACATCGTCTTCGTCAGTGTGTGACTTCCCGAGGGAATTCTTTTGAAAGAAATAAAATTGATCAATTACTGATTTTTGTTGGGTTTGTTGGGTTTTATGGCATAACAACCTTTGTGGGTTATTTAACGCCAAATCCATTTTTATGTGAATAATCTGTTCTATTTAAAACAATTCAGTTAAGCATAAATACACAGTTTGTCAAAAACATTTCTATTTCAAACTATTCAAGAAGTTATATGTAATAATTCAGTTAATTGTAAATACAGTTTTAATGTCAAAAAACAGTTCTATTTCAAATAATTCAGTTAAGTATAAGCACGTAGTTTAAATGTAAGTACGGTTTAATTGTCAAAAACATTTCAAGCTATTCAGTTTACTCAAACAATTCATTTTAGCATAAGTATACTGTTAGTTCTATTTAACCCATAGATAGGGCCCTGTCAGGTGCTACCACTCCGGGCCAGAGTGGACCTGGGAGCAATGGCAATGAAGGGGTACTCCGCATTCCCCAAAGCTCCAGCATTGCTGGAACCTCACCATCAGATTGTTTAGTGTCATATCCAGGACACTCGTTGGGGGGGGGGTCTTACCCCTCTGCAGAGAAGCAGTCGGTGTATTCTACAGCCCCAGCTGACTGGGCAAAATTACTGATTTGAAAACACGAGAGTCGTTCAAAATTTCTAAGCCTAACGTAGAAAGAAGAATCATAGCTGAATATTTTTTGGTTTAGCAACGCATTACCACGTCTTATAAAACTTAAAAACCAATTCAAATATATTACTTTATTTCTGTGGAGCTTCCCTATGTAGAAAGGTGAGAGGTGTGCGACAAATATAACATCTGGGTGAGGCTTAGAACTTTTTGAACTAACAATGTAAATTTTTATAAAGTGGTAAAATCAATCCGATTTAATTGACCGGTTTTTCCAGCAATTAATTTTTTTATTAAGGTTTCTGCTTGTTCATCAGGTGGCAAACATGCATAGCTAAGGGGTAATTTCTATGTGGAAAAATTCTGTTTCATAACTGAAACCCTGCATAACCAGTTTTTAATGAAGAACGTCCATCGAAATAATAAACAAAAAAAAAAACTTGTGTAGAAATCGCTTCATATCGAAAAGTGATATTTTCGTTACCGATGCCTTAAACATATATCAAACGCATAAAATGTTATTGAATTTTTTTTTTAAATTTAGAAACACATATTGAACGTCCATTCGGTCACCCCAAGATATGCAGAGAAAGTTTTAACTTAAGTCACGCTTAATATACTGATTGCTACTCGATCACTTAAGTTAAGCAACACTGAGCTTGTCCATTACTTTTTATGGTTTGTTTTCGTTTCTTTTTTTAGTAGCTTATCAACCTTCGCTGGTTATTTAATGCCAAAACCAAATAATCATTAGTTTTACTATTTAACCAATTGCTGGTGAACATAGCTGGATGTCAACTTTGGAGCAGCTTGTATCATAAGCTATTTGAGGTGTCTTTTTAAGGAAAGTTAAGTAAATCCCAAGATATGAGGAAAAAACAGTAATTCAAAAGTTGTTTTTTTTTTTGCCAACAAAAAACCTGGGTCCTAGGCACGGCACTAAGCTGCTCCTGCTACTGTTGGTGATGCTCTAGGTCTGAAATTCTGCTGTGTATGAGGTACCCATTCGTAATCATTATTCTCATGTCTACTTTGATCCGATAGGGTAGTATCTGTTAGGGTTTTATCTACAAGTCAAATAATAGGTATGTCAGAAATTTATTAGGATGCTTTGTTTTACAGCGTATCAACCAATTTCGGATCATTTAATACCGAATTGAATTATAAACAATTCAGTTTAGTAGAAGTATAGTTTTGGTTTATAAACTGTTAATGTCAAAACAGTTCCGTTAAATGTCAAAAAAGTTCTATTTCAAGCAATTCAGTTTTGCATAAGAACACAATTTAGTTCTATTTGGTCCATAGATAGGATCCTATCAGGTGCTGCCACTCTGGGGCAGAGTGGACCTGGAAGCGATGGCAATAAAGGGGTACTCCGCATTCCCCAAAGCTCCAGCATTTCTTGAACTTCACCATTAGATTGTCATATCCAGGACACTCTGGGTGGGGGCGGAGGGTCTTACCCCTTTTCACAGGTGCAGTCGGTGTATTCTACAGCCCCAAATTTATTAGCATTAAATAGGAATACTTAAATCCATATAAATGTGTGCAAAGAAAGGATTATTATTTTAAAAGGATTACTTTAAAGCTGTTTTGCAAATCATTTGTTTGGGTTTTATGGCATAGAGACCTTTGTAGATTATTTAATGCAAAATACATTTATATACTAATAAACTTTTCTATTTTAAGAAATTCAGTTTAGCATAAGTACATGGTTTAATGGTCAAAAAAGCTTCCTCTTTCAAGGTATTCAGTTTAATCAAACAGTTCTATTTCAAACAAATTACTTTAGTAAAAGTATAGATTTTAGTTTACACGCAGTTACATGTCAAAAACGTCATATTTCAAAAATTTCAGTTTAGTGTAAGTACAGTTTCAATGTCAGAAACAGTTCTATTTCAAACGATTCAATTTAACGTAAGTACAGTTTAGAAATCCAAACAGTTCTATTTCAAGCAATTCAGTTTAGCATAATTACACAGTTTAGTTCTCTTTCACCCGTAGATAGGACCCTATCAGGTGCTTCCCCTCAAATCTAGAATGGACCTGGAAGTAATTGCAATGAAGAGGTACTCTGCATCCCCCAAAGCTCCAGCATTACTGGAACCTCACTCTTAGATTGTTTAATATCATAAATAGGGCACTCGTTGAGGGTTTTCATTTCGTTCCTTATCAATGATGAAGCAATGATAGAGAATATGATGGACCATAATGAAGAAGTATGACACACCGATACAAAAAAATTATTCTCTCTTTATTTGTTCTTACAGTCGAAACTCTATTGGTGTGTGTGTGTGTGTGAGAGAGAGAGAGAGAGAGAGCGAGAGCGAGAGCGGGAGACAGAGACACACGAAGGACTACTATATTGACCCTTTACTTCCATATTCCATTAGTACTTCCCCTGCTTCTCGGTCGGGTGGCCACTGCCCGCCTCAGGGCATTCACTGACTGTTCTCTGTGTTTGCGCGACTGAGACTGATTGTGTATCGAAGACTCTGTTATTCTGTGGGTATATATGATTTCATGATGCCCATGCATTTCCGCTCGTCAACCCATTTGACCTGTTTCCTCCAGCCAAACCACGTGATTTGCTTTCTTCCACCCCTAGTTGTCTTCCTGTTTATACATCTGGAATATGATGACTCTATCAAAGGTCAATACGGAACAGAAAGATGTGACACAAGGCTAATTTTTAAGTAAAGTAAACCCCGTTTGAATTAAGAGACTTCTTTCTCTTATACTGGTTTTCTAAACAAAACTAGAGAACCCAGTCTCTCCTACTATTCACTCACATCTGGGGTGGGGGTAAAAAAATCAGTCTCTCCTACTATTCACTCACATCTGGGGTGGGGGTAAAGAACACAGTCTCTCCTACTATTCACTCACATCTGGGGGGGGGGTTAAAGAACCCAGTCTCTCCTACTATTTACTCACATCTGGGGTGGCGGTAGAAGAAATGTATTCATACTTTTCCCGAAGTCATCAACGCTAAGTGAAAGGCAAACAGCTTCGTCCAGGTTTTGGGCTTGGGTTGTTGAGTCCATTTTCTGACGATAACCGTTGCGCTAAACACCCTTTAAAATATGGCTCCTGCAACAATGCTCATTGGATCTTACTGGAAAACAATACGGATTCTCATTCTCATCAGAATATTTCATTTTCTCAAGATCCATACGACTCATTTCAACTGCGTACCAGTTTGCCACCTTTTTTTCATCCATATACTGGGAGTAATTTCTTGTAGTGGTATTCGATGGTCTCTCAAAATTATGAAGGATAATAATGCCAATGAATTAACCAATTCAAGTCGCTAAGTCGAATCTAGTGATAAAAATCACAGAATAGGAGATATTTCTATTTGAATCTCTAGAGTTTTTCACAGCAGCGTTAGCTGATGATCTTTCACTGGAGTTTGAGTGACAACAAGTCTCCTCGAGTCTCTTCGTGTTTTTGTATGTTGTTCTCGAGCCGTTGTATCGATGCGCCAACGCTGGCAAGTCTTCTTCCTCCCTCCTTTCTTGATATATATAGGCTGTCAACGTCATCTCTGGGATGGGGGCCTTATGCATGGTCATTAGTTTCCTTGTTCTTTGGTCCATTTACTTAAGTTGTTCTCTGGTCCACTTCAAGAATGGTCCTGAATATCAAACGAGAGATACAACCCAGGTATTTGTTCTTTTGATTAGGTTTCGGCTACATAGTTTTGTTTCGAGTAGCTTTCTGGTTCTCTTGATACATTCGTTCTTAATTTTTTCTTTCGACTCCACTTTTTGATGGTACCAGCCTCCAAGATACCCAAGTATTTGTAGCTTTCCTTTTCTACGAGCGTTCTAATCTTTTCTTGATTATGTAGTGCCATTCCTTCAGTTAGATGTCGTTTGCCACTTTTCATTTGTAGCATTGCACATTTTTCTATACCAAATTCCATTCCTATGTCCTGACTGTATATTCTAACTGCGTGTATTATTATTATTATTGTTATGAGATTTGTCGCTGCCTCCCACCAGACAGGACTTGACACAAGTTCAAAAGCCCGAAGGCCGATTAAAGTGGGGATAAAGGGGAGGGGAAGGTCGGGAACGAGCTGAGACTCGAACCCTGCTGGTCTGTGCTGCTCATCGACCCACTAAGTGCAATGTGGGTCTAATGAAGCAAGCAGTTTTACGAATCCAAATTTGGATCCAGGCACGTATGCCGGGTTATAGCTTAAACTAGACAGCAAGGTCTAGTGCTATACATAGGGGACAGAGGTTGCAGCTCGCCCAACCGAAGCTGGGGGCCTTTCGGCCTCGAATCTGCCATTGATTTCGATACCCCATCCGGCACGAATGCCAGACGGTCCAGCAAAAGCCAGTGAATAATAATAATAATAATAATAATAATAATATTATTATTATTATTATTATTATTATTATTATTATTATTTATCACTAGTGTACTCTGACGAGTGTTTCCATCCTTGTTGTTATTATAGTTACAAGAATAACAAAAATGAAAGAACAACAAATTTACAAATAAACGAATTTCACCACCTTTTTTTATTTATGAATTGTACAACAAATATATTCTCTGATTCAATTGAAAAGGCTTGTAAACCTGAAAAAACATCCTTATTAATAATTAGAAATATATCGTACACACTAATGCGAGAATGTATTGTTCTTTATTTTCTTTGTCTAAATCTCGCTGCACTGCGATTAATTTCTTTCAGACAACCTTTTCATGAAATTGTATCTCTGTTATTTTATTGTGTCGTCTGTATTTTTCAAATGAATTTTTGTCTTGAATAACATTGATGTCTTAGTCTTTTCTCCGCATTGTCTTTGTTTTTGTTTTTGTTATTTTCTTCATTTCTTTGAGATGATCTTTAATTTCCATTTTTAAAAAGTCTTTGTTTTCTTTTCATTTTTTCTAGAGCCCTTTCTTTCATTTCCTTGTTTTAAATTCTCTTTCTTTCTCTCTCTTTCACTTTTACTTTTTTTTTTCTCTCTTCCCTAAGGGTCTTTGTTTTTGTTTTTTCGGAGTTTCTTTAAAATTTCTTCGTGTCTTTGAGGTGATCTTTAATTTCCATTTTAAAAGATTTTCTTTTCTTTTTTTCTACAACCTTTTCTTTCATTTCCTTATTTTAGATTCTCTTTCTTGTTTTCTCTTTAACTTTTTTCCTCTCTTCCCTACGGATCTTTTTTTTTTTAATTTCTTTGAGGTGATCTTTAATTTCCATTAAAAAATTACTTTTATTTTTTTTACGACCCTTTTTTTAAAATTTCCTTGTTTTAAATTCATTTTCTCTTTTACTTTTTTCCCTCTCTTCCCTACGGGTCTTTTTTTTTTTCATTTCTTTGAGATGATTTTTAATTTTGATTTTCTTGCTTTATACGACCCTATCTTTTATCTCCTTTTTTTAAATTATATTTCTTTTTTTCTCTTTTACGTTTAAGTTTTTTCCTCTCTTCCTTGCGGGTCTTTGTTGTTTTTTTCTTCATTTCTTTGAGGTGATCTTTAATTTCCAATTAAAAAAATCTTTCTTTTCTTTTTTTTTCCCACGACACTTTCCTTCATTTCCTTGTTTTCAATTCTCTCTTTCCTTCTCTCTCTTTTCTTTTTTCTTTTTCTTATTTTCCCTCTTCCCTACGGGTCTTTCTGTTTCTGACACATCGTTTTTCTGATTTTAATATTCATTTTTTCTTTTTCTAATTATATTATCTTTTTTCATTCCGATCCTTCTTCCGGCTTAAATCTGAAGAGCAGCCATTTGAAAATTATGTTGTCAAGTTATTCAACTAGTAAATATATGCACCTTATTTGCTTGGCATTAACAATAAGTTGCAATGACATTTGATCTTTATTCAGAAATAAATCATCTCAATTTCTGCAGATGAAAGTCTTTAATTGAGAGATGTATCAAAAGTGACAAGCAGACAATGCAAATTGTCCATTGTGAAGATTGGTAAAGAAATGGAGGTGGACAAGCTCATATAAAAACAAAGAAAATCAGTCAAGTTATGGCGACAAAAACCAATTGAGGATTGAAAACATTCGAAATATTGATTTATTTGCCATAAAATAAAAATGTTCGAATTCATATTTTTCTTTCCAATATTGATTTGCATGAGACAATTTGCTGTTTTCTTTTCTTTCAGTATTTTTCTTTTGTTTTCCAATCATCATGCTTTTCTCTTTATCATTATCTACTTTCTTTCTTGATTCTTTTCTTTCTTTCCTTGTTCTTTTTTTTTAGGATCTTTATAATTGTTTTTCTTTCTTTCATGATCCTTTTTCTTTTATCTTTCTTTTCTTTTTCTTTCTTTATTCTTTTTTTTTTTTCATTATTCTTTTTTCTTTCATTATTCTTTTCTTTTATCATTATTTTTTTCTTTCTTTCATTGTCCTTTTCTTCCTTTCATTATTCTATTCTTTCTTTCTTTCTTTCTTTCAAGTATCCTCATTTATCCTTTTCTTTCTCTCATTATCCTATTCTTTCTTTCTTTCTTTCTTTCTTTCTTTCTTTCTTTCTTTCTTTCTTTCTTTCTTTCAAGTATCCACATTTATACTTTTCTTTCTTTCATTATCCTATTCTTTCTTTCTTTCTTTCAAGTATCCTCATTTATCCTTTTCTTTCTCTCATTATCCTATTCTTTCTTTCTTTCTTTCTTTCTTTCTTTCTTTCTTTCAAGTATCCTCATTTATCGTTTTCTTTCTTTCATTATCCTATTCTTTCTTTCTTTCTTTCTTTCTTTCAAGTATCCTCATTTATCCTTTTCTTTCTTTCATTATCCTATTCTTTCTTTCTTTCTTTCTTTCTTTCTTTCTTTCAAGTATCCTCATTTATCGTTTTCTTTCTTTCATTATCCTATTCTTTCTTTCTTTCTTTCTTTCTTTCTTTCTTTCTTTCTTTCTTTCTTTCAAGTATCCTCATTTATCGTTTTCTTTCTTTCATTATCCTATTCTTTCTTTCTTTCTTTCTTTCTTTCTTTCTTTCTTTCAAGTATCCTCATTTATCGTTTTCTTTCTTTCATTATCCTATTCTTTCTTTCTTTCTTTCTTTCTTTCTTTCTTTCTTTCTTTCAAGTATCCTCATTTATCGTTTTCTTTCTTTCATTATCCTATTCTTTCTTTCTTTCTTTCTTTCTTTCTTTCTTTCTTTCTTTCTTTCTTTCAAGTATCCTCATTTATCGTTTTCTTTCTTTCATTATCCTATTCTTTCTTTCTTTCTTTCTTTCTTTCTTTCTTTCAAGTATCCTCATTTATCCTTTTCTTTCTTTCATTATCCTATTCTTTCTTTCTTTCTTTCTTTCTTTCTTTCTTTCTTTCAAGTATCCTCATTTATCGTTTTCTTTCTTTCATTATCCTATTCTTTCTTTCTTTCTTTCTTTCTTTCTTTCTTTCTTTCTTTCTTTCTTTCTTTCAAGTATCCTCATTTATCGTTTTCTTTCTTTCATTATCCTATTCTTTCTTTCTTTCTTTCTTTCTTTCTTTCAAGTATCCTCATTTATCGTTTTCTTTCTTTCATTATCCTATTCTTTCTTTCTTTCTTTCTTTCTTTCTTTCTTTCTTTCTTTCTTTCAAGTATCCTCATTTATCGTTTTCTTTCTTTCATTATCCTATTCTTTCTTTCTTTCTTTCTTTCTTTCTTTCTTTCAAGTATCCTCATTTATCGTTTTCTTTCTTTCATTATCCTATTCTTTCTTTCTTTCTTTCTTTCTTTCTTTCAAGTATCCTCATTTATCCTTTTCTTTCTTTCATTATCCTATTCTTTCTTTCTTTCTTTCTTTCTTTCTTTCTTTCTTTCAAGTATCCTCATTTATCGTTTTCTTTCTTTCATTATCCTATTCTTTCTTTCTTTCTTTCTTTCTTTCTTTCTTTCTTTCTTTCAAGTATCCTCATTTATCCTTTTTCTTTCATTAT
>CAUZXS010000310.1:60000-94784 GCA_963585895.1 Sepioteuthis lessoniana | reverse complement strand
CACCTAGAAATATATTGAATTAACCAAACGGTTTCTTTGAAAAAGAGTTTATACAGATATATGTACATTGTAAATTCCAGCAAGTATAGCTTTCCTACTTCTGAATGGATTTAGACTGGAAAGGTACAAAAAAATAAAAATAAAATAAAAACAAAAAAAATAGAAGAAATGAAAAAAAATTACTAACGTTTTATATATTTCCAATAAAATATAAAAGCACGAGTCTCTATATATTCATTATTCTTCAAACTTGTCTTCATTAACGTGCTACTGAAGAGATAACATCACAATCTTAGATAGACTCTCTAAAATGAAAGATAGAATCAATATTTGTCAGTGAGCAAGCATATATATATATATGTGCATAGGAAAGAGAAAGAGATAAATAGAGTTGCAAATATGATATTAATCAATAAAAATATGTACCTATGTACACATATTTAAATACAAGTTGATATGCAATACTAACACAATACCCATAAAAAGAAAATTATCAATAGATAGATAAACACTTTTGCCAAGGACCAGATTATCTATGCACTCAACTGAGGGTAAAATGTCACTCTATAGTCAACTGCCAAATAGCAAAGTGTATGTATTTACCCAACACCTCCAGAATGAAACTCAAAATCAGTTTTTAAGGGACTAAAGCTTGTTTGAATGTTAAGTTTTCCTTCTAGACTGATTGTCTCACCAAAGTAAAAAAAAACCAGTCTGTTCTACTACTTAACCATAGCTGGTGGGATAACATATGGATTCATACCTTTCTGAAGGGCATTTGTTCAAAATAGAACTTAAACAGCATCGTCTAGGATTTGAACTTGGGCTGTAGATTCTGTTCCCTAAGACGATAACCATTATGCTAAGCCAAAGAGAAAGTGTGGCTCCCCATCCTTTCATTTAAGATCTGTGTAGTATCTGTGCATAAAAACAGGATTTGGTATCAAATAGGCTACAAAGGTTGATAAGCCATAAAAACCAACCAACCAACCAACCACTGAATTAGTATTTAAAACTGATTTTAATTTGCTGCTAAATTCTAGATCAATGGCATATTTATAAATCAGTTTGCTTTTTGGTTGGGTTTCTGGCATATCAATCTTTGTAGGTTATTTAATGCCAAATCCATGTTCATGCAAATTGTCAGTTCTATTTCAAACAATTCAGTTCAGTTTAAGTATGTAGTTTGAATGTCAAAACAGTTCTATTTCAAGCAGTTAAGTTTAGCATGAGTACACAGTTTAATTGTCAAAAATATTTCAATTTCAAGCTATTCATTTTAGTCAAACGGTACTAATTCAACCAATTCATTTCAACATAAGTATACAGTTTATATTTATTTAACACATAGATCAGGCCCTATCAGCTGCTACCATTATATATGTATGTGTATATATATATATATATATATATATATATGTACAAACACACATATGTACACCTAAATATATATATATATATATATATATATATATATATATATACATACACACTCACACACACATATATATATATATACATACATACATGCATGCATACATACACATATTTATATATATGTATAAAAAGAGAAAGTAAAGTATGACAACTTCATACATGTAGAAAAATATCTAAATGAGATGCTCAAGGCGTAATGGTTATCTTTGTAGGAAAAAGACATGATAATCAGGGTTCAAAATCTCAATGACGCTGTTCGTATTTCACATAGTGCTCATAACCTTTTGGAGATGTATGATTCCAACTATTTTTCCTCTAGCTATGGGAAATAATAAGGCAGACTGCGCCTTTTAACTTTGCTATGGCAACTGGTCTAGGAGAAACAAAACTGAATTCTAACTGCACTTAAAAATAGACCTTGTGTTTCATCCTGCTCATGCAGAGGGTTTTGGTAAATATGTATAGATATACACCTTTATACAATGTGGAGGTGTTTCAAAGTTCTTAGACTGACTAAGAATGGAATGACCTTAAGCTCTAAAATATACATGTTATTCCACACATCTGTCCTATAGCTTAATGCACTTTTTCAAATTTCTTTAATCCTTTCAAAAAAAAAATAAAATAAAATAAATTATGTAAAAACTTAAGACATTTCCTTTTTTTAACTAAAGAACTTTTCAGCTCCCCATCATATGCACACATATTTAAATACAAGTTTACACATAATAAATTCTACTTACAAAATAAAATGATAAATTGTCAATACATATATAAAGCTGAAAAACTCAGGCATTCATGAAAGTATATGCACACTCGATTAGGAATATAAATTCCATCAATATCATTTTCTAAACTACCAATATATTTCTTTGGCATCATTCATGAAAATACATTAACAAAAACACTCAGGGAATCTTAGTTCCATACACTGAATCCAAAATTGCACTGATACAAGATATACATTTTTACCCTATTTATCTCAGAAGACTTGCCTTCCAATTTCTTTTATCAACTCAAATTCTTCACTGAATGGAAGAAAAAAAATAGCATATACATCTATCTATGTGTGTATGTTCTATTATATACAATTGATTAAATAACACTGAAGAAAGCCTACAATTCTTATTTATATGTGCACATTTTTTAAATAGAATTTTGTGGCATGGTTAAAGCATTAGACAGATTACCTCCAGTCCAAGAATGTAATTCCCTATCTCCTTCAGTCAACTCTCATTGTAGAATGATTTTAAAAGCATGACAAACCATCTAGGGTTGTTCTATACCTACAGGCAAGGGAACCACATCCCTTGTACATTCATATTTGAATTTTTTGTGTAGTTTTTCACATATAGTCTGATTGTTCAGTTGAAGTTCAAGTGGTGCAACCATACAGTAGTACCCACATGGTAACTGCTTAGAAAAGATGGCATATAAGATCCAAATTTCTATATTATGGTCTTATGGAGTTAACCAAGGTGCAAATACTGGGAGTCTACAGGAAAACATTAGCTTACTTAATACTTTGCATATAAAATACAAGAAAATTTTTTTTAGTCATTTTTGGAGGAAAAAAGTGGGGGTGGGTCTTATATGACATCAAATGCAATATTTCATAAAGCTGATATTTTTAGTAATGAATTATGCATAAAAATGTCAGTTTCGATCGTAAAGTTTTCTATTGGAAGAATAAAATCTTTGTATATTTGGGTCGGAAGGAAATTAACTATTAGATTTTTTTAAGATTATGTACCTATTTATACATGATACTATACCTTGCTACATTGGTGATAGAAATAGTTGAAAAGAAACTGATAGGGAGTCACAGTAAGTTATTGTTGAAATTGCTCCTTTGAAGAGCAAATCTGATTGATTTTTTTCTTTGTTCATTATTTATAAAGGATATTTTGGACATTCATTCATTATTAATTTAGATCATTATTCATGTCATTTAGTACTATTATGTTTTTTTTTGTGTTTTTTGTTTATTAAAGTTAGTTAGACACAAAGTCCTCAGTGTCAAGCATCTACTAAGAATCAACTCATTACATAGTAATGTTGTATACTCACATAATAAATATGCATATATACACATATACATGCAGAATACATATTGACACAATGAATAAAGACGAGTGAAGACTTCTTTAAAAAAATATACCTCTCACTTTATTTGAAAGGTTTGTGTGTGAGAGGGAGTTGGAGACCGAACAGAACTGCAACATATTGACCCCCACTCTTATGGCCATCAGCTTTGTGTCTTTCTTGTTCTCCAGGGCTGCTCATCTGGAGGCCCGGGGGCCCACTCTGCTGGGTGCAGGCTTTCTCTACTGTATCTTGTCACCAACAGGTCTCCAAACTCACTGACTTCCTGTCTTCACTGAGTTATATAATAGTTCAATCGGCCACTCAATATCTTTGGAATGGCATGTTTGATCGTCATCATGTGGAAATAACTGTCATGCAGTTCACAGGCCACTCTCTTCCGGTGCATCTGTCAATGACTGTACCGCGGGATTTTACCTTGTCCCATATTGTCAGCCAAGCCTGCCTATGCGATTTCTTCCCATAACTGCCATCAGAATGTGTCACTTCCGCTGTCTTTGGAATGGCATGTTTGGCCGGGTCGAAGGTCAATATACAACAGTAACAATGGTTAAATCAGTGGAACAGATCAAGGTTCCTGGGCAAACAGTTATTCTCTAGCGAGTACTACTTGTTGCAGGGATAGGTTCTATGTACGTACACTAACCCTCCTCCGTAAGCCGGATGTGACACAATCTCAGTTTTAAAACAATGTGCTGCAAATTTAAATTCAGAGTTTTCCGGCTATTTACTCATGCCTGGTGCAAGAAAAGATGGATTCATGCCTTTCCCAAGGCCATTAGCATAACAGGAAATGCAAATAGTTTTGTCCAGGATTTGAACTCTGATTCCATTTCCTACAATGATTACTGTTACATTAAGCATAGCTCCAGGGATAGGTTATAGATGTCTAAACAGACTCCCCAACTGCTTATTTCAACCTGACAGGTAGACGGGTGAGTGAGTACCCAGCATGACTAAGAAGAAAACCTGCCCAAGGGCAGATGTGATCCAATAGCCACTTCTACTCTCGAGCGAAGTAAATCTCTTTAAAAATCATCAATTGGCAGCACGAGTTACACCTATCAGAAGCATACATTGAAATATCTGTTGTAGTAAATATCGTCCTGCTTGACACATTATCAAATCTTGCATGGTATCACGGCAAAGGAAATATGCAGCAAAACTGAATAATACTATTGAGATACTTTAAGAAAAATCTCCATAAGATTGCAACCAATCATATCTCTTATTGGAAACACAATGTACATATATAACTTACAGAGACCTCTTTAGAGGTGCCTGTGGTGTAATGGTTATCATGATATGAAATGGACATGGTGACACGAGTTCAAATTGTGGACAAGGCTGAATGCATTTTACATAGCACTGGTATCCTTAGGAAAGGTATGAATCCAATTATTCTCTCTACAGCTATGGATTGATAGTAGGGCAGACCGAGCTCTTCCGTCTTGGAAAACTCTGAATTCGAACCTGTTAAATTCAGCTTAAAAACTGACCTTGTGTCACATCCTGTTCAGACTGAGGAGTTGGTAAATACACATATCTCTAGTCCAGGCTGAAAAGAAGGGTTGAAGTAATATGGTGAAAGATATTTAACAATTTTACCAACCGAAGACTAAGTGGATGACCACTAAATTGGTTTCAGTATCTTTGTTTAATAGCATATCAACCTTTATGGATTATCTAATGCCAAAGCCATGCTTGTAGAATAGCAGTGGTACTATTTAACACAGAGCTGGGGAGATAAGGCGGTTCATACATGTTTTATACCAGATCCTTGAATGTTTCAGTATACTAGTAAATACAAACTAGTAGTTCACAGCAGAGTGCTAAGAATTGGTATTGCATAGACAGTTCATATAAAGGTCTCTGTATGTCTTGTTCCAACTGCTCTAAAACAATACTCATGGACCAATTCAACTACCCTCAGAAAATTTATGATAAGCTCATCCACAACAATACCTTTCCCTTGAGTAAAAATCTTAAAATGAACCTAATATCATGACTGGAGTTTGAACTTGTTTACCACAATGGTGTAGCATGTTAGCCACTACACTATGACCCCTGACTGCAACTGTATAATAGACAAATTCTGTTTCAATAGACTTTGCCTCACCTCGGCATTGTAATGTAATGCTTACATGGCTTTGCTCATCATAGATGATAAGTAAGACTTACCATTTTTGTCTCCTTTTCATATACTGCTTGTTCATAGAGCAAAATGAGCTCATATCATCTGTTGAGACTCACTTGTGTATTCTTGTGAATAATTCTTGCATGTTTACATATGTGTTAAATGATCCTATTCCATTGTTGGAAATGGACACAGTGACATGAGCACTAATACACTTGGAAAAGGTATGAATCCAACTAGTCTCCCTCCACCTATGAGTAAATAGTAGGGCAGACTAGGCTCTTTAATCTTGGTATGGCAACTAATCTAGAAGGAAAACTGAATTCAAACCTGTTAAATACCACTTAAAAATTGACCTTGTATCATATCCTACTCGAACAGGGGTGGGGGTAAATATATATTTGTGTATGTGTATAAGAGAATGTCAATGATGAGTTTGTCTTTACTTCTACAGCAATGCCCCACATGTCTTTGTTCATCTTATTTAGATGGTTTATGAGATGGGTAGTAAATGGCTGTACAACTGCTGTTTTGTAGGACGCTGCTTCCAGGATTTGTTCACAACAACAAATAGCATTCTTGTGTATTTCCTCTTGAGCTTTTTCTCCATGCATTTAATTAGTGTTTTTTTAATGAACAGCTTCACATTGACACATCTGTGTTGGCTGACCAGCAAGGACTTACATACATCAGCTCTCTGCAGGCACTGGATGCTGTCTAGAAGACCTGCCAAGAGCAATGGACGATAGGGACGGATGGCAAGAAAGAGTTAGGAGACTCCAAGTTAACAGCATGACTTGATAATGATGATGAGGATATAAACTTGTCTTGTCTTTCTTCCTGTTTATTCAGCGTTAGTGTATCATAGGATATACTCATGCTAATTAATATTGGACCTTGGGGAGTAGAGGTGCACCAACCACTTTCATATTTGAATAAAGGACAAGCATCTCTTATGTATAATTTTATGCAGTAAAACTATTCAGTTAAATATTTATGTTGAGCAAAGATTTCCTTAGTTTTTGCTCCCTTATCTTATTTTCACTGTAAAAGTCAAATTAAAAAGCAACAGCTGAGTCTTAGAAATAAGAATATAGTTGACTGGTTGGGTTTTCAGGCATATCAACCTCATGTAGGTTATTTAATGCAAAATCCTGTGTGCGTATATATATATATATATATATATAATATATGGTTATCTTTTGATAGCTGTTTTCATTCTCATCCATAGAAGCCAAACTAATAGCTGGGCTGCAGTAGTTCCCTGATCGAACGAGCTATCCTGACCATTGAACCATGAGATTCATACACCCAGGACCAGGGACCCCATCACATGGCTAAGGAAAAGCAGGGTGACCAGCTTGAACCTACATATAACAGCTCTGTGAGGATATGGGATGTAGCCCTGAGGACCTGCCAGAAGCAATGAATGATAGGGAGGAGTGGCAAGAGAGGGTCAGAGATATCCGTGCTGGTGGCATGACATGATGATGATGATATATATATATATATATATTAAATATATATGATTTGTAAATGAATACTCTGTAGGTAACATTATTTCTAAATAAGCCAGAGCTCATTGGTTTGTACCTAGTTACATGGTTTCTAGTATTGCTAGCTAACATGAATAATTCTATTCAACATTATTCATTAATTTGCCCACAGTTAAATGGTTTCAAGTAAAGTTATGTGATAATAATAATTCAATTCAACATCAGTCATTAACTTGCATTCAATTAAATTGTTTCAAGTATAAATATTTCTATCTGACCCATAGATGGGACCCTAAAAAGTACTACCACTCCAGGTCAGAATAGACTTGGGATTAATGGCAATAAAGAGGTACTCCACATTCCTTAAAGCTTAAGGACAGAAGTCTCACTATCAGGTGTAGTGTTATATCAGAAAACTCATCGGGAGATGAGGTCTCATCCCCTCTGTAGAGATGCTGTCAGCATATTCTACAACCCCAGCCAACTGGACTATAGTTGACAATAAAGAGGTAGGAAACTGATTTGATCTTTCATGTTGACATCTACAAAATCCTCACACATGGATTAATAAAAGACAGCCGTCTCTCTCTTATATCCTCCTTTCTCTAACCTGATCTTCATGCCTTAAACCTCCCTTGGACACTATGGCATAAAAGCTATCATTGGATAATATGGACTCACCAAGACAAAGTTCAAATCCTGGACAATGCTGTCTACATTTCCCTTCAGTGCAAAAGGCCTTGGGAAAGGCATGAATCTATCTGTTCTCTCTTCAGTGATGGGTAAATTGGAGAGTAGACTGGGCTCTCCAGCATCAGAAAAGCAACTGTTCAGGGGGAAAGAAAAGCTATGAATTCAAACCAGGAGAGAACAAAACTATCTTTGCTCACAGCAGAAAGACTGACAAATAACAGTATAAAATAATCATATTGTGTGGACAAATATGTTCAAGGAACCCAGGTGGGTTTATGCAGATAATCACTTCAGATAGCAGCACAAAACAATGCTATAAGTATTAACTATGTCAAAGCAAGAATAGACAAGATGCAACAAAATAGCAGATGTAGATTATGTATTTATAGAGACAAAATGATCACTTACATAATAAGCAAATGCAGCAAATAAGTGCAAAAAGAGTATAAGACAAGACACAACTGGAGGGGAAGGTGATCCACTGAGAATTGTGCAAGATGTTTAAATTTGACCATACGGACAAATGGTATATGTACAACGTAGAACCCATCCTGGATATGTGACACACAAAATTCTTTGAGATTTTGAGATATGAACAGATCATCTTATTTCAGCCAGATGACCAGTCAATAAAAAAAAACCTGTCAAATAGTTTAGTTTGCTGTTCCAGCTGATCACAGGGTAAAAGAGAGATAAGTACTGAGACCTTGCAAGGGAACTGAAAAAGCTATGGAGCATGAAAGTGACGGTGATCTTATTTACCAACCCCTCCACTCGGGCAGGATATGACACAAGGTCAATTTTCAAGCGTAGTTTAACAGGTTTGAATTCAGAGTTTTCCTTCTCCTAGACTAGTTGCCTCACCAAGGCTGAAGAACCTAGTCTGTCCTACTATTTACCCATAGCTGGAGGGAGAATAATTGGATTCATACCTTTCCCAAGGGTATTAGTGCAATGTGAAATGCAATCATTCTCGTCCAGGATTTGAACTCGTGTCGCCGTGTCCATTTCCTACGACGATAACCATCACACCATGAGCACCTCGTGATGGTGATACCAATTGTAACTGGTATGCTCAGTACAGTCACTAAAGGATTGGTAGAGGGATTGGCGGACAAGGAGATAAGAGGTGGAGTGAAGACCATCCAAACTATAGCATTATTGAGATTGGCCAGAATACCAAGAAGAGACCAGGAGACTTGCGGAGACTTGCTGACACTCAGTCTCCAGGGGAAAACCATCAGCTAATGCTAGTATGTAAAACTCTCAAATGAGTAAAATAGTAATAATAATAATTGTGGTCCATTAAACTAGCTCTATCATCAGTAAACTATGGTAAGGCACTCTTCCAATAAACTTAGGAACTGGTCTACAAGAAGGAAAACTCAAAGTCTAACCGACTGTAAAAAGTAAAGTTGGCGACCTTAGTTGAGGGTGAACAGAAGGCTCCCTATTTGATAGCTATAACACCTAGGTGTAGGGGAAGGTGCTGCTCCTTTCACTGGATTGCTCCACTTTACCTTGATCTTTACCTTATAATGCTTAGTATTATCCAAGGTGGAATCAAGTACCATTTTTTGAGTCTTTGGTATGACTCGACCAGGGATTGAACCCTGGTCTCCCAGACCATTGGTGAACACTCTACTCATTAGGCCAATGGCCGGTTGTACTCCACTTAAAAATTGACCTATCACCACATGTCTATGGCAGGTTTTGGTTGGTGGGGTTTTATGGCATATCAACCTTTGTAGGTTATTTAATGACTGTTTATGCATATATTAAGTATATATGATTTATAAGCAAGTACAGTTAAATGATCAAACAGTTCTATTTCTAACGATTCAATTTAATGCAACTCATTTGGTTGCACACAGTTTAATTGTCCAACAGTTATATTCAACTCATAGACAGGACTATCAGGTGTTACTACTTCAGGTCAGAGTGGATCTGGGAGTGATGCCATTGAAGGAGTACTCCTATTTCTCAAATCTCCATGGTTGAAGCCTTGCCATCAAATGGTTTACTATCATCCAGGACACTCATTGGAGTTCTTACTCCTCTGCTGAGATGCAGTTAGTGTATTCTCCAGCCCCAGCCAACTGGGCTGCATGGCAGAGATGTTGGATTGATTAATTGCTTTTAATGGCATGTCAATCCCAGAAGGGATATTTTATGCTTAGAGATTAGAGAATCATGTTTATTATACATTCATATTTACACTTTTGTATAATTGTTTCTTAAAAGCTTTTTATTTTTTGCTCACAGTCCTATTGAACATCAATAATTATTAAACTGATCAATTTGACCCATAGGTGGAAGCTTAAAAGATACTACCACTCTGGGTCACATTGGACCAGGGAATAATGGCAATAAACATGTACTCCACATTCCTCAAATCTTCAATTCTAGAGCTTCACCATCAGATGTAGTTTAATGTCATATCCAGGACACCTGTTTTTTGGGGTCGGTGGAGATCTTACTCCCTGCATGGGATACAGTCAGCATACTCTAAGCCCTGCTTTGAAAGCATCCTTGTGGGTTTATGCAGAAAATAATAAGTATGATAATAATAGTGGTCCATCAAAGTAGCTCAATCACCTATAAACTTAGGAACTGGTCTGAGAGAAGAGAAACTGAGTTAAAAACAGCTGTACTCTGCTTAAAAACTGACCTTGTGGTGGAGAGGTTGGATAAATACAAACTCTTACTTGGATCACCTTTATAAAGTTTCACTTAATTGCTAGTGGTCATTTGTTAATTAAAGTCTTCAGAGCTTTCAGTACTAAAATCCCACAAGTGCATATAAAGTTCCTCAAAAGATTCCAAGTACAAATGTACCAAAGTACATTTTGGGTCTGAGCAGTTGAAAAAGACATCCAGAACAGTGATGAAGCTATAGATTTGCTTTGTTGATAACAAAAAACAAAATCAAACACAAAGGCTGGGGATAATATTTATTCAGACAAGAACATAATCAGCGAAAAATAAATGAGACTCAATCATGAAGATGAAATGTCTTTAGGGTGAAATTTTCCTCCTGGTCTGATGACTAAAATAGAGAAAAAAATGGTCTTCTTCTTAGAGAGCGAGAGACAACTCTACTGTTACATTTGAGTTGCTCGTGTATGACGGCTCCCAAATAGAGTCTGATTTGTTCTCTTTCCGAATCATCTACCACTTGCTTCTCCTTGTGCTGTGCTTCTAGGCATTAGATATATGAAAAGATGATTTCATTCTCTGTCATTAATTATGCGCATTTTTTGGTGGGGGGGTTCATGTTGTTAAGCTAAAAACAATGTGACAATGTTACTAGAGATGGTTTATTGACAAAAACATTCACCACTACAAGCAATCTTATTCTTTTTCTCAGCTCAATTTAGTATGGCACAAGGTATAATTTAAGACAAAGGCTACTAATACAAATCTTCTAAGTGGTCATGAAAATCAGCATTAACAGTTTTTATCTGGTTAGTTAAGGAGTTGCTCTTACTGCATGTCAATCCTTGCTAAAGATAATTGGACAAAGCAATAAATAAGTAAAAGTAAATTTGGAGACCAGAAGGCTCCCTTTTCAATAGCTACTTCATTAAGATGTTGGAGAGGCCGCCACTCCTTTCCCTAGATTGTTCCACTTTACCCTCAATATGTACATTATATTGCTGAGTGTTAAGCAAGAAGGTATCAAGTACCATCTTTAAAGTCTTTGGTATGACGCAACCTGGGATTGAACCCAGGTCTCCCGGACCATTGGCGAACACTCTACTCACTAGGCCAATGAGCCAGTCTAAGCAATATTATTTGCTAGTACTTTCTTTCAATTTTTTATTATTTCATGTTACTTAGGTCATCATTTCTATCAGAGCAAGGAACAGTGTGGGTTGGAGATAATAATTAAAAGATAAGCTCCCAGTGTGACCCAAACTTGTGTCCTCTTTTGTATCAAGGAAACATGGTTAATCACAACAGCTGCTTTACAAACTCAGCTACAATTATACATCAATATATTACTAAAATTCTCATAAATTAACTGTGCTATCACAAATAGGATTTATTAATCAAATCAGGATTTGAATTCTGTTAGTCAAGTCCATTTACTATGAGGATAACCATTATACCATGCGTGCCTCCCAACATAGTACACTTGCTGATGCTGAAATTATCAAATTTGACATGAACACGGAAATTTTGACATCCTGGTCAAACTATACTTTCCTGACTAATTCTAGTCACTTCCAGACAGAGAACTAATTAGCTCACTGGAAAAAATTTTCAGTTCTGTTAATGGGAAATAGAATACACCACCTGTATCACCCTGCAGAGAGGTAAGACCCCCTCTGGAAAGAGATGTCTTGAGTATGACACTAAATTACACTGTCCTAGGTACAACACTAAACTGCTTTGTTCTAGGTATGACACTAAACTGCTTTGTCGTAAGTAAAACACTAAACTGTATTGTCCTAGGTACAACACTAAACTGCATCCGATGATGAGGCCACAGTTTTGGAGATCTAGGGAATCAGGAGTACCTGTTCATAGCCAGTATTTCCAGGACCATTCTGACCTAGAGTGTTAGTACCTGTTTGAGGCTCATCTATATATTACCAAAATTCTCTTGTTTGTATGGAATCAACAAGCCAAGTTCAAATACTGGACAAGGTTGATTATGTTTTATGGGGTTATTTTGTATAATTTCTAAGTGGTGTAGGTAAATGAGCCAGAGTTCATTTGTTTGCACACAGTTAAATGGTTTCAGATTTTGCTATTCAACATTAGTAATTATATTTATCAAGTATTCCTATCTAATATAAATAGCTTTTACACAGCAACATGGTTTCAAATAACTAATAATGATCACTAGTAAAAGGTTGAACAGTTCTATTTGACCTATAGATGGGACCCGAAGAGTCAGAGTGGACCTGAAAGTAATGTCAATGAAGAAGTACTCGATATTCTTCAAAGCTCCAGGACTAGCATCTCACCATCACATCATTTAATATCATATCCAGGATACTTGTGGGTCGGGGTCTTATTCCTCAGTGGAGGTGCTATCAACATATTCTACAGTCCCAGCCAACAGGGTGTCCTGGAGTAGGTTTTTTGTATCTCACTTCAAACTAATGCCCTTTAGAAAGACATCAATCTATTACTTCTCACTCTGCCCAGCTATAGATAAATAAAAGGGCAGATGGGTCTCTTTAGCCTCAGTAAGGCAACTGGTTTAGGAGAAGGATAAACTTTGGGTTCAAAACCAACACAGTACAGTTTAAAGAATCTATAACATAGTGATGCATTATTCTTTTGTTATAAACTCATCCAAAAAATGTAGCTTGTCCAACATATGACTTCACCATAATAAATCCCTCTCTGTAGTTAATTTGCGAAGCTTCAGTTTAATTAAAGAGTCATCATTGAATTGATGACTGGACATTATTTTTCATACTGTATAAACTTGGGTATCAACCAATACTCTATGTTGACTTTTGCAGCTGGAAATTGTTGGCATGTTGGTTGGCCTAGGCCTAGGCCAACTATTTATACACACAAAGTTTGTATCTTGGAAATAGTGCAACCCACTAATATCAAACTAAAATTCAAGTCTCAGAAAGTTGCATTATATGGGAGTAAATACAGTAAGTTTGGTACAAAATATTTGGTATGTTTTACATCTTTTGACAATATTTTTGTTTACTTTGAAGTTTATCATTGATTTCTTGTTAATGATAAATTTTTGTTCTTCAAAATTCAGCCATAATGTTTTTGAGTCTTGGGGAATTGCAAGTAAATATTAGAATTGTCTATCAGTGAGATTAAAAAGTTTGGGATGAACTAAGTATATATATATATATATATATATATATACACACACACACACACACACACACACATATGCCAGGCTTCATAAGAGAAATTATAAAGAGAAACAAAGAAACTAAAAAAATCCTCGCTGTTTATTATACTATAAAACAGCTCTACATTTATCAATCATAGTTATGTTGTATCAAAAAGAAACAGCTCCAAGCCAGAGTCTCCAATTCTTTGATCTGTTATACATCGGCCCATCCTCTGCAAAGTTTAAAGTAGAATAAGAAAATAAAAACGGTCAATTTTTCAAGTCAAAAAGTAGAAGCAGAAATTGCCACAGTTTACACGTTTATTTTATGTTATAAAGAAAGCACTCTAAAATGTTTCATTTGTAAAATTGATTGAAAATTTATATACATTTTTTTTTTATTGGCAACAGAACTATTGATTTTTCTGGAAATACTTTAAGTGAAGAAGAAAGTATTTCTTTCTATTGTTTAAAATTGACTTTTAAAAAATAGTTTAAAATATTTCATAATAAAATGTAAACAATTTTAAAAATTGTCTTTGTGTTATTAAATATAGTTTATTGCATTTTTTTTTATGGCACTTCATTTTTTAACTTTTCTTCCATCAAAAAAATTTGATCAATTACAATATTTTCATCATTTTATGTGTTTTGATCTAAAGTGAGAAAGGGTTCATTTTGAGCTCATTGTTGTGCTTCTACCTACTCTATTGTTATTAAATATCAACAGAGGAAAAATTCCTTATCTAACAAAAAATATACTGTATTTTTATATCTCCATCTCATCAGGCTTTTTCTCAGTTCATTGCAAGACTCGGGCTTTGTCCAAGGCCAATAATACACGTGGAATAATGTGCCATATTGATATATTGCTAATAGAGAAATGTAAACTTAGAATTGTCCCTTGTCAAGGCTGATTGACACACCAAGGTTAGAGAACCCATTATGCCCTATCTTAACAATAGCTAAGTGAAAAGAAAGAAATGGATTCATGTGTTTCCAAAGTGCGTTTAGTGTGAAGTGAATGTTAGGGTCAGCAGGAATTTGAATTCTGCAACTCTGCTTAATAATAAGAAAAACTTATGAACCTTGCATATTCTTCAGACATATTTAAGGCTACAGTCATTCTCTTATGCATGTTTCATTAAAAATTAATTTTTTTCCATTTTTAAAAAAAAATTTTATTATTGATTTTTTTTTTTGTTCTCAGAAGATTGCTTAGGTTTGGTTAAATTTCACAAGAAAATTATGTGAAATATTATTCAACTTTAGTCCTTTCCACCATCGTGCCTTTTTTAAAGGTATAATCAAAATGTTATCTTTCATCTTTAAAATCCAATGACACTTGTTTTTAATATCTGAAATGCTTCCTTTTTAGGATGTAGAGATTGTGAATATTCATAGTTTTTCTACAATCTGGTTTGATATTGGTTTGGTTTCTTTTATTTAATTGCATATCAACCTTTGTGGGTTATTTAATACCAAAGACATCCTCATAGAAGGACAGTTGTGGTACTATTTAATCCATATCTGGGGATATGAATGGTTGCATACTTTTCTTAAGAGTATTAGTCTGAAAGGGAATGCAGTAGAGACATTGGAGTTCAAATTTACAATGATGTTGCAGTCCAGATGGCAATATGCCACTGGGACTTTGGGTGTTTTGTTTGAGTTTTTAAACTAGGATAATCATGTGTATGTAATGTATTTACCCAACCCTTCCATGGCAGAGGGGCTGGGTAAATACATTAATCAAAGTTATATATTTGTGAGTGTATATATTTTGAAATACCTTATCTTTGGAGCTTTAAGTACAAAGTAAAAAAGATATTTTAAAAATTCAAACATTTCTTTTTTTATTTAAAAAGATAAAACTTATGTACCAATTTAACACATAATTTGAAATCATCAAATAAAATGTATATATTCAGCCAACTTCTTTACCATAGACAGGATGTAACACAAGGTGGATTTTCAAGTTAAGTACAACTGGTTTTTCTTCTCCTATACTGGTTGTCAAACCAAAGCTAAAGAACCCAATTTTTTGATTTGCCCATAGCTGAGGGAGAACAGTCAGAGTCATGCCATTCTCAAGAACATAAGTGTGAAGCAAAGTAAAAACAACTTTGTCCAGAATTTGAATTCAGGTCACCATGTATACTATTAACATTAGTATGAAGTCTTTTTATTCAGTAAATACATTTTTCAAAGCTGTTAAAAAGAATCTTATAAATTTAATATATATCTCATATAAAAGAAAACCTTGAAAAATTACCCACATTTTTTTGTAATGATATTTATTTCAGCAGACCCTATATTTTTTAAAAATGTTAGATCTGCATCTTCAGACAAAGAAATAAGAAATTTCTAATGAAGATTTAGAAAACCCCACAAAATTCCGGCCACTCTATATCTTTAACCCATATTTAATTTTTTTTTCTTTTTGGAATGACCAGACGATTTTTTTCCGTGTCTGTGTGACAAATGACATTCAATTCCTGTATCAATTTTTGATTTCTCTTTCCTTTTCTCCTCTTTTTTATCTAATGGTTAACAAACTTTTAAACCCAAATGAAGGAAATAAGTAAAAAATATAGAATAAAGGAATAAATGGATTTGGAGAGAGAAAATTATCTACTATAAACAACTTACATGGGTATTAATAACCTCTTAACAAAATTAAATTATATTATAAAATATATTGTAGATTAACACTATTTCCTTAAAAAAAAAAAACTATGAAAATTGTCATCCCAATATTTTTATACAACTCAATATAATTGATCACATTAAAAGTAAAAATAAAAATTATACCAGTCACATGAGACTTTATCTAAAATTATAAACAAATACAACACAATACTAGCGGTTAGAGTGTTCGCCAATGACCTGGGAGACCTGGGTTTAATCCTAGGTAGAGTCATACCAAAGACTTTAAAAATGGAACTTGATGCCACCTTGCTTAACACTCAGTATTATAAGGTATGAATCAAGGGTAAAGTGGAGCAATCCAGGGAAAGGAGTAACGCCCTCCCCTACACCTTGGTGTAGTAGCTATCGAAAAGGGAGCCTTCGGGTCACCCTCAACTATGGTCGCTAACTTTACTTACTTTTTACAACACAATATTATATATCATCAAGATTACAATTATATCATACACATTATCATAATATTCATATTATTACTAAACTTCAAATACTTATATTTATAAATAAAATCATACCAAGTATTATAGATAATCATCATCATCATATCGTGCTGGCAGCACGGATATCCCTGACCCTCTCTCGCCACTCCTCCCTATCGTTCATCGCCCTAGGTAGGTCTTCAGGACAACAACCTGTATCCTCACATAGCTGCTGAATGTACGTTCGAGCTGGTCGTCCTGCTTTTGCGCGGCCATGTGTGGGGATCCATAAGAGTACATCTCTTATCAGTTCATCTCTGCTTCTCCAGCAGTGTCCTGCATCTCAAACATTATTATAAACTAATCATCAACTCATTATAATAAATATTAATAACATCAATACCAACAAAATCCATAACAGACAACAACTACCACAATATGTTATTACTTGATATAATAATTAACATTTAATAATTAATACCAATAACTAATTCTCTGGCATTCCTATGATGTGATAAAAAGCCAACTAAGTCTGGTGGTATTATTGGATACAGCTGGAGTGCTTGGGGTTAGTGTTAACATCTATTTAGCCCTGAAATTATGCCTGATCTCAGAATCATCTAGCCCAGTTAGCTGGGGCTGTAGAATCCACCAACTGCATCTCTGCAGAGAGTTTAGACAACGGCCCAACGAGTGTCCGGGATGAATGACACTAAACTATCTGATGGTGAGGTTCCAGTAATGCTGGAGCTTTTGGAAATGCAAAGTACCCCTTCATTGCCATTGCTTCCCGGTCCACTTTGGCCTGAAGTGGTAGCACCTGATAAGAGTCCTATCTATGAGTCAAATAGAACTGTTTGACATTTAAACTGAGTGCAAACAGATGACTTATGCTCAACTGATTTTTTAGAAATAGAATTGTTTGATCATTTATTTATGTGTAAACAAATAACTAATGCTTAATTGAATTATTAGTGATACTTATCAATACTTGCAACCATTTAACTGTGTGCAAATGAATAAGTCATGTTAAATAGCAATACTTGTATCTGCTTCACTGTGTAACAACAAATGATTAATATTGAATTGAATTATTTGTATTAGATAGAAATAATTGAAAACATTTAACTATGGAGAAACAATAGCAATACTAGCATGCAAACAACTTAGTTCTAACTCATTTAAAGATGAAATTACCAACTAACTGTTCACTTACAAATCATTTATGTATATCTATTTTAATGTGTGCAAAAAAATGACTGATCTTTAATTGTTATAGTTATACTTGAAACCATTTAACTGTGCAACAAATGATTAATAGTAAATAGAATTATTTGTATAGATAGAAATACTTGAAGCCATTTAATAGAGTGCAAAAAAAAATGAGCTCAGGTTCGTTTCAAAATGTGTTTACAAATCAGCAATATTTAATATATACATAAAAACGGGATTTGACATTAAATAACCTACAATGGTTGATATGCTATGAAATCAAACCAACTAATCAAAATCGTCATGTGATGAAGACTTTATTGGCTGCAGAATTGTGGAATTTCTTTGGCAGCACACACACACACACACATACATATATTATATATATATATATATATATATATATATATATATATATATATATCCGGCCACAAATCAAGTTTAACTCTCAAAGTTGTGAGAGACTGACTTTTTCAGATTATGATCAAAGAGAATTTCTGCAACTGTCAAAATGTTTGCTAGTTATTCCAAGTACTTAATATCTTTGATGTCTTCTTCAACAAGTCACCTGAAAGTTACAAAAATTCTTACATCTCTCAACTAAGCAAAGAACCATTGCCTTGGATATACATAGCAATCCAGCTGTTATGCCACACATGGGTCTTTATTTTTGCAGTTGAGCGATATTTTTCAAGAATATGTTTTAGCTTAAAAAAAAAACAAAAAACAAATACAGAGAAAAATCTTAAAATGTGGTTGAAAGATTCAGGTTAACCTAAACTAAAATGTAAAATTACCTCTTAAGTGAACTAGTGATATTTTCTACTCATTAAAAAAATAAAGATAAAATAAACCCCACAACCTGATGTGTTTGGAGAAATTTTAATCATATATACAAGTCCTAACTAACCACTGTTTTAAAGTTATATATTTTTAGTGTACATATTTTTGAATGCCTTTTATCTTTGTGGCTATAAATATGAAGTAAAAAAGACATTAAAAAAACTCTTGAGCTTTCTTTTAATTTATAAAGATAATAAAACTGTGACTGAATGAGAGTCAAATGGAGATTCCAGCAGAAAGAAGGCAAGACTTTGTTTGGCGTGTAGAGCAAAAAAATAAGACTTAACTTAAATTTGATGCCGGCGAAAATCGAGAAAATGTAGAATATTAGTGAGTGGAATACATCATATGCCTACATCATATGCAAATTTTTGTTGTATAAAAGTAGGCTCGGAGACAAACACAACGTCTGACACCAGTGAGTAAGCAATTAATTGAAGAGAAGAAGAGAGAAAGAACGGACTGGATGAACGAGAAGCAAAGTTGGGAGATACTCTGCCCGTAAAATGGCAAACTTGTATTATCAACCCCACCTCAGAAACAAACATATTTTTTTTGAAAGGCAAAAAACTTATACCGAATTTAATGCATGATCTGAAATCATTAAATAAAAAATATACATTCACACAAACCCTTCACTACAATCAGCATGTGACAAAAGGTCAACTTTTAAGAGAAAGACAGCTGGTTTTAAATTTTTCCTTCTTCCAGATTGCTTACTGTAACAAGATTCAAAGGCCCAATCTGCTCACCAATTTACTATCAAGAAAAGAATTTTCATTCATGTCTTTTCTGAAAGCATTTGGGCAAAGCTAAAGTTCAATAGCCATATCAGGGGTTTGAACTAAAGCTTCCAAGTTCATTTTCTATCATGGTAAGCATTGTGCCCCAAGTGCCTTCCTTAAATAAAATATAACACATACAAATTTTATATATGAGATAGAAAATTAGATCAACATGTTTCAAAAGAGATCAAGCATCATTAAACTGCAAATGTTTTTATAACCAAAATTTGTTAATTTGGATTTTGATTTCACTTGAGCTTCAGCCTTACAAAACATATTAATCTGATTTCCTGAACTTTCTCTTTTTTTCATTCAATTGGATTTCATTACCAACTTTACACACATGTGGATGCACATTCTGGGAGATTAAAAGATGATATTCAGTTGGACTGGAAATTCATTTATTCTCAAACCACATTTCAAGTGCATTGTTCTAATTAAAGTATCACAGAGCTCATGTCTATATGTTCCATGTCCTTTCTAGTATATTCTAGAATGAAGTGTCTATATCATCGCTAGACAATCCAAGAATTCATTGGATTCGGGTTCTAATAGCAGTCCATGATGATATTGATACTTCTATTTAGGAAGAAGTGAAGGATTTTTATCAGCATTTCATATGTATCTCTATTATACCAAGAATTTGGATGATCTTAAAAATCGATGCCAAGACTGTATGTACATATCACAAAATTATCATTCAATTGTAACTTGAACTGGAAATTGATTTATTCTCTATGTTAAAAAGTTTTAAGTTTAGTTTGGTTGGGTTTTATGGCATATCCACCATTGTATGTTATTAAAAGCCAAATCCTCTTTATACATATATATTAACTATATATATGATTTGTAAACACATTTTGTTGATAACATTTTTAAATGAGTCTGAGCTCATTTTTTGCACACAGTTAAATGGTTTCAAGTATTGCTATGTAAGGGTAACAATTCAACATCAGTCATTTTAGAATACATTAAAATAGATATACATGATATGTTAGAGATTAATTTTTTTAAATGAGTTAGAACTAATTTGTTTGCTCATTAGTATTGCTATTGTTTCTCCACAGTTAAACGGTTTCAATTATTGCTTTCTAACGTTTATAATTCTTTTCACTATTAATCATTTGTTTGCACTTAGTGAAGTTGTTACAAATATTGCTATTTAAAACTTATAATTCTATTCAACATTACTCATTCATTTGCCCATAGTTAAATGGTTCCAAGTATTATGTATCACTAACAATTCAATTACACATAAGTCATTTGTTTACACACAGTTAAATGATCCAGCAGTTCTATTTGCATTCAGTTTAAATGTCAAACAGTTCTATTTGACCCATAGATAAGACCCTATTAGATACTACCACTCTAGGCCAGAATGAACCTTGGGGCAATGGCAATAAAGAAGTACTCCACATTCCCCAAAGCTCCAGCATTATTGGAACCTCATCATAAGATTGTTTAGTGTCATATCCAGGACACTTGTTGGGGGTGGTCTTACTCCTCTGCAGAGATGCAGTCAGTGTATTCTACAGCCCCATCCAACTTGGTTACATTTTAAGTGTATTATTCTCATAAAAGTGTCATAGGGCTGCTGTCAATATTTTTCTTGGTACATACAAACATAATGAGAATTTTAGTAATATATTCTCTCTTTATTATTATTAAGGTTTTATTGTCATTATCTTTTACTTGACATAATAGATTACCTTGGGCTGACTGAAGCTTTTATTGAATTAAGCGCTACTTCTTTGCTTGTCCATTTTGACTAGAAAGGATAAGAAGAAATGGAGATGCAAGTAGAATGCATAATATATCAGATCAGAACAAGAGAGAATGGAGATACTTGCACAAGATTTACGGCCTTAGAATAATGCATCTAATTCTAAATAACCTCCGGTCAATACAAAATGCAGAATCCTTCACCTACTGAGTCATTCAAGCACAGATTTTTTCGAGGGAGAAAAATAGTTTGGAGAACAATGTTTGATATGTATATGGCAAAAAAAAAAAAAAAAAATCTTCATTCTGTTCATACATCAGTGGCAAAAACAATCTCAAGATAAACTACCTATCACACTGGAATACTGAATTTGATTAATCTAATAAAAACTTGAAAAAGTTTTATACATATGATACCTATATTCTGTCTGTAATGCATTAATTACTGACGATCCTCGACTATTTTTCAATGCATTCAATATTCCATCTGTTCTATTGGTGCTGCTTAGAATATACTGACTGCACCCTCTGCAGAAGGGTCAGACACTACAAAAAGGTGTCCTGGGTATGATACTAAACTGCATCTAGTGGTGCTTTGGTTTGGTTTTATATGTATCTCTATTATACCAAGAATTTGGATGATTTAAAAATGCTAAGACTATGTACACACCACAAAATTATCATTCAATTTCAACTTGAACTGGAAATTGCTTTATTCTCTAAGTTAAAGAATTTTAAGTTTAGTTTGGTCTAAATACCGGCTCATTGTGTTCACCAATGGTCCGGGAGACCTGGGTTCAATCCTAGGTCATGTCATACCAAAGACTTTAAAAATTGTACTTGATACCTCCTTGCTTAACACTCAGCGATATAAGGTGTGTATCAAGAGTAAAGTGGAGCAATCCAGAGAAAGGAGTAGCGCCCTCCCCTACACCTCAGCGTAGTAGCTATTGAAAGGGGAGCCTTCTGGTTGCCCTCGACTAAGGTCGCAAATTTTACTTTACTTTGGCTTTATGGCACATCAACAACTGTAGATTATTTAATGCCAAATACATTTTTATACATATGAGTTCTATTTCATACAATTCAACTGAGTATAAGTATAGTTTTTTTGTTTACACACAGTTAACTGTCAAAATAGTTCTATTTCAAGCAACTCAGTTTAGTGTAAGTACACAGTTTAGTTCTATTTGACCCATAGATAGTACCCTATCAGGTGCTACCACTTCAGGCCACAGTGAACCTGGGAGAGATGGCAATAAAGGAGAACTCTACATTCCCCAAAGCTCCAGCATAACTGGAACCTTACCATCAGATTGTTTAGTGTCATATCCAAAACACTTATTGGAGGATTCTTATCCCTCTGCAGTGAAGAAGTCGGGGTATTCAACAACCCCAACTGACTAGGCAATTTAGTGGTGAGGCTTCAGTCTAGAAGCAAGGTGAGAATGGAGTAGTCTTTCATTGCCATTACTCCCAGGTCCACTCTGACCTTGAATGGAAGTACCTATTAGCATCCCGTCTATGGGTCAAATAAATCTGTTTGCTAATAAGTTGTACAAGATAGTAAAAATACTAAAGTAAATATGCAATTCCCTAACTTTTAGGTATAATCTAACCCCAAACTGGTTGAAATGCTATTTATATTAATCAGTCAATCTATATTCTATATAGTAGCTCTATTTTATTACTAACAGTAGTATTAATTCCGAAACACTGAAAATCACTTTTTACAACATTTTCAATACAAACTTTGTATATTATTCTTTTTTTCTTTGTTCTTAATAACATCTGAACCTTAGTGGGATATTTAATGCCAAAGCCAATCCTTATAAAAGAACAGTTATGGTACTATCTAACCCATAATTAGGGGAATAAGGGAGTTCATACCTTTTCCAAAGGTATTCATCTGAAAGTGAATATAATAATGTGATTTAAGTTTGAACTCCTAAACTATGATCTTGTTATCCATTATGCCAAGGGGACTCCTAACTGTGTTTATGGAACTAAAAACATATCAGAAATTTGGTGCTAAATTGCCAAATGTATTTCTTTTAAAGCTTGAAATATTTCAATTGTTCATGCAAAATATGACTAAAGCTAATCAAAAGTGTGCAGGAATAATGGTAAAGTAAATGGGCATTGATAAGAAAAAACAAAACCTTGCTTATGAATACCAGGTTCAAATACAGTTGCCTCTGCAACTGATTTTTCTTTTTTTCTACTCTCATGATAATAATTGGCTGTGACTACATCCTTTAAGTGGATCAATGTTTTCATATATTTGTTTAATAAATCCAACCTGTGATATCACATTTTGTATATGCATCATCAATATATTACTAAATTCTCATGTTTCTATGGACTCAACAAGCTAATATGAAATCATAAACAAAGCTGTCTGTCACACTAAAGACACTTTGCTACTAAAAATTATTTTGATTCAGTATATAGATACATTATATTACCAGATCATTCTTCATCACTTTTTTGAAGCATATTAACTATTCCAAAAACTTTTCTCTTAATGATGACCTAAGATCAAAATCAGTTGAGAACAATTAAAAAATAAATAACCACGCAAAAATATTCCTATTTGTCTTATCACTTTTCTTTATATATATATATCATAGGTCCTGATAATGGTTCATTTGAACTGAAACGCTTTGTGTCGACTTTGCTTCTTGATAAATCACTCCTACTTTGATTACCTTGTTATAAATTTCTCTCTCTCTTATATATATATATATATATATATATATATATATATGTGTGTGTGTGTGTGTGTGTGTGCGCATGTAACCCAGCAAAAATGTCACTCTATTCCAAGATTTTTCTTGAAACAATGCACTTAAAAAATAAAGCAACTTCCAGTTCAATTTTCAAGTGAATCCAAATTTTGTGTAGCCTTGTTTTTGTATAATTTTTAATCATCCAAATTCTCAGTACCACAGATAAATATAAATTATTAATTAGAATTCTTCACTCTTTGCTAAACAGAAACAACAATATCATCATGGACTGCTGCTATGAAACGCTAATTAGAAACCTTCACTCCTTCCTAAAAAGAATCATTAATATCATGAACAATTTTTACATTGGGGACCCAGCAGGTTCACAAGCTGTCTAGTTATATGAATAAAACATAACAAAAACCTTACTTCAAATTAAAATAAAATAAAATCTTTGAAATGAATGCTTCTATTTAACCTCCTGGCCAGTGATTTTATTTTATATTCTATAAAAGACTTTTTCTAAAGATTTCCATCTTCCTTTTAATGTAGGATTTTCTTTCTTTTTTTTTTTTTTTTTTTGACAATAGGCACCAACACATTTTTGAACCAATGGAACAACAAGATGTTTTTGTTGATAAATGAGGTTTCCAAGTAAAAAGATTTTTTCTTTCTTTTTGTTCAAATTGCAATTTTATGATCTATCTTGATTTATTTCTTGGTAAGTCAATGAAAAGACATATTGGAAAGAGCTGTCAGGAATTGATACATCTTAAATAGAAATTATTGGTTTTTCCCCTTTTTAGGTCACACCTTTTTTAAAAAATGAAAAACAAAAAAAAAAAAACAACAAACTAACAAAAAGCAGATGCATGTAAAATCTGACTTACACACATTCTCCCAAATATGCATCCATCAAAGAAGTTATCACATAATTTTTGGTAAGCATATGTATTCAAGTATTCAAGCATTTGTAGAAAGAATTTTTCCATTAGTTTTTACCTTTAGCCATGAAGGAATTGGAAATTCTAAAAAAAATGTAAAATACAAAATGACTAAAAAAAAAGTTCTGATATTGACAGTAAATATGTGAATCTGACAAAGTACTTCATGATAAAAACAGTAGAGTTTATGAGTCCATTTTTTTTTGTTTTATATATATATATATATATATATATATATATATATATATATATATATATATATATATATATAAAACGACAATCTGACAAAGCCTGGTGGTGTCATGAGATACTGTTTTATATATATATATATATATATATATATAAAACGACAACCTGACAAAGCCTGGTGGTGTCATGAGATCCTGCTGGGCGCGCTCTGGGTTTGTGGTAATGATGCTTTGGCCCCCAAACCATGCCTGAACCCAGAGTCTTCATCTGATGAAGGCTTTGTTGGAAGCAATGCTGCTGTACAAACATCTGTTATTGTATGATATCTATACATAAATATTTATAAAATCAACCATTTTGAGTTCACTGCTAGAAAAAGTTGTCCTGTTGGCAGGGCTTTGAGAATATTGACTGTATCCCCAGCAGAGAGGTGGGACCTCCACTCCCCCAAAATAGGGAATATCTGGGTATGATACAAGACTGCATTTGATGGTGAGGCTCCAGTGTTGGAGATCTGGCTTGTGTGGAGTACTCCTTTATTGCCATTACCCCCAGGTCCTCTTTGAATCAAAGTGGTAGTAGCTGTTAGGATCCCATCTATGAGTCAAAAAGATCTGTTTAAAAATTATTGGGGTCAAAGTATCATTTTCTGACTAACTAGGATCAGTGTAGTACACTAAGTTAACTTTACTACATCATTTAAGTAGCAGAGTGTTGGCATAGTGATTATATAATTTTGAACTGAATAGGCATTATGGGAAATTTAATGACACACCCACATGGGTCATAAGAAGGAATAAGCAACATGGTAAGACATTTAAATACGTTTACATAAGTGCAAAAGAGTTGCCAAAACATATTCCTTTTGTAATATACTAGCTTAGTTGGTGATGATGAACTTAGCAGATTCAATGCAGTCACAAGATAACATCAACAAAGTGGTTTTCACAGGAAAGACAAATATAAAATATGATGGCGAGAATATGATTTATTGCCTACGGATAGAGTGACAGATATTTCCATTCACAGATAAGATCAACAAATTACCGGAAAAAGAAAACAGAAGTATGTAAGTTCCGATAACCAGCCATAAACAGAAAAATACGTGAGGCGAAGAGGATGTCCATACTTCTGCATGGGACTTGAAAAGACAATATAAGGTCTGTAATTTTGGACTGAAGACAGAGATCCGCTGGTCGCTCAAACGAAGGGGAGAGATCTCAAGTAAAGGGAGTGACCTGTGGGTCACTCAAGCAAACATGTCGTGTGTTCTCCAGCCGTCGCACTACTTCACAAAAAGAGTCCCCGCCACAGAAGAAAGATATGTGTGAACTCTCTCTGACTGTATTCCTATTACACACAATCATCGCCATCAAAAAATAAAATTATAAATTATGTTTTTATATATCTACGAGTCCTCACATAATTTGTCCACCAGTTCAACATATACCACACTTTAGTGGTCAATAGTCTTTAAGAGAACAAAGTTAAAATTATGATACACTCATCAGGGGTTAGTGAATGTCCTGTTGTCTTTTGGTATATTTTCTGGTTTTGTTTAAGACTGTTTTGAGAGGGCTGTGGATCTTTGGTTTTGTAGGGCTCAAAATTGTTTTCTGGGTTCTGTTTGTAGAGTTGGGGGGTCTGCTAACACCCTCAGTTACCAGGCTCTCTTTAGCCACATCTCGCCTTGTGGAGACCCTATTCACTGCTGTCTCTCTTCGTGCTCAAGTAACATGCTCAAGTCCCTTCCATCCTGACTTCTCCCTCTATCCTCGGATTCTCTACATCCTGGTACACAGCTGTCTAGAGGATAACTCATAATTTTCTTATAGCATTCCAGGAGTTCTTCATTGAATACTACACAAGTCTCTATGACTTACAAAACATTAAGTATTACTAGTAATTAACTACTTTGTATGAAAGGATCTTAAACTGATGACTTGATTGCTCTAATGTTTTATTTCCTCTTTACCTCTTCATAGTAATATCCAAACTAATTTTATGCCGTTAATTTTACTTGTATTTAGATTATTTTTCATTTTTTTTCTTTTAAGAAGATATTTAATTGCTTGAAAAAAGAAAATTGATCACATTTTACAACTCAGCAATTCTCTAAAGAAAATGATGGAAATAAGCCCAGATAAATATCGCTATTATTTTCTTTCACTATTGAATTGTTGGTTGGTTGAACAGATTGAGATCTTAGTTACCTACTTATCTGCCTCAGAATCAGCATTGGTTTCCTTGGTTGGCATTGGATCGCAAGTAGGTAATTTTTGATTACTGAAGCATTTTGCATGTCTTCTCTCAGCCTTGACATTAGCCTTCTTTAAGATGATTTCTGGTTCTTGATCTCATAGCTTCTATGCATGTGTATGCATGATTTGTAAGTACTTATGTAAATAAATCTATTTGAAATGAATACAGAAAAAAAATGCTGTAATCCAACCTGATGGTTTTAAGTTGAATTAATGTTGCTGATAAAAATTATATAAAAACTACTTTCTGTGTGTATACAACAAACCCCTACACCAAAAGCGGGATGTGACACAAGGTCAATCTTTTCAACTGAGTAAAGCTAGTTTGAATTCAGTTTTCCTTCTCCTAGACTGATTTACTAATCAAGGCTAAAGAACCCACTCTACCCTACTATATAGGAATGATCACGTATTAAATGTTAGGTCAGCTGCAGTTTTGAATTTGCAGTCGATCTAATACTAAGAGGTATGAGATTATAGTAAGTGGATGGTTTGTTAGGTGATATGTGCATTAGTTCAGCCCCACTGACACAAGGTCAATCTTTTAAACTGAATAAAGCTGGTTTGAATTCAGAGTTTTCTTATTCCAAGACTCGTTACCTTACCAAGGCTAAAGAACCACGTCAGCCCTACTATAATAATAGATGGATTCATGCCTTTTCATAAGGCAGTGAAATATAAACTGCTTTGTCCAGGAATTGAACTTGTGTTGCCAATTCTACTTCCTATGATGATAATCATTATGTTATGTGCACTTCCAAACTTTCGGTATTTGATGGAATATTTGGATGTGAGGAGAAAAAAACTTGTTTCTTGGTTTCAATAAAAAATGCTTGGGGGAAATGCTGATCAAAGATAATAACGTGTTAAATATTGGTGTAAAGAATGGCCTTATCTTCACATAGTAAAATAATGAAAATCAACCTGCCTCCTCAAAGTGGAAAAAAATAAATGCTTTATATACTATCAAATTTAGTAGGTATTAAGTGTGTGCAAAACATTGGTGTAATTTTTTTGAAAACAAGACACTCAATACTAAATCAAAGGTCCTTTCTTCGCCAATGGTCCGGGAGACCGAGTTTTAATTCCAGGTCGAGTCATACCAAAGACTCAAAAAATGGTACTTGATGCCTCCTTGCTTAACATTCAGCATTATAAGGTAAGGATGAAGGATAAAGTGGAGCAATCCAGGGAACAGAGTAGCACCCCCCCACACACACACACACACCTCGGTGTAGTAGCTATTGAAAAGGGAGCCTTCTGGTCACCCTTAACTATGGTCGCCAACTTATTCTTTTTCTTTTAAATGAAAAAGAACTACTGGAAGCTATTGCTCATATATAAGAAAGGCTTTTGTGATTTCACCTTCTGGAAGATATTAGAGCAATTTTTCATAGAAATAATATGGAATGAAATCAATTTTCGCAAAAGTCTTCATTGATCAAAGTAAAAGCAAAACATTGACTTTAAGAAGGACCCTCCATATAGTAGGCAGGTTGATTGTTTATTTGGGTTTTATGGCATATCAAACTTTGCTGGGTATTTTATGCAAATCCATTTTTGTACAAATAAACAGTTCTATTTCAAACAATTCAGTTTAGCACAAGTACACCATTTAATTGTCTAAAACATTTCTATTTTAAGCTATTCAGATCAGTCAAACAGTTCTAATCTAAACAATTCAGTTTATTTTAAGTATAGTTTTTGTTTACATAGTTAAATGTCAAAACAGTTCCATTTCAAACAATTCAGTTTAGCATATGAAAACAGTCCCATTTCAAGCAAGTCCACAGTTTAGTTCTATTTAAACCATGGATAGAATCTTGTTAGGTGCTACCACTCTGGGCCAGGGTAGATCTGGGAGTGATGGTGATAAAAGGGTACTCCACATTCCCAAAAGCTCCAGCATTACAGGGACCTCACCATCGAATAGTTTTGTGTCATATCCATAACATTCATTGTGGGTGGGGTTCTTACCCCACTGCTGAGAAGCAGTCAATATATTCAACTGTCCCAGTTGACCGAGTACGTTGGCAGGTTGATTTTATTATTTTACTAAGTAAGAAAAATTTATTTATTTACGTATTGTCCAATATTTTGATTGTCAAATATATATATATAAAAAGGTAAGCTTCATGCATTAGAAATGATATGCTTCTAGTCAGACTTGAACCCAGATTCTTTATCACTGGGAATCTATAACCATGTGAGATAGTCACTCTCTTTCTTTAATTGTCCAGCTCCTCTCTTTGTGTTACTTCTCTATCATCATCTTCTCATCATGTCATCACCTTCTTTCATTCTCTCAAGTTGTGACCCTACACCATTTCAAGTTCTTACTGAGATAAACAATTAGACCACATCTTCTTTTGTGCACATAATTTATTCATTTCAGCAGTGACTTACACATATTACCAATTTCATGAGTCTGGGGAGCTAGAATTGGGAACAAGACAACCATGCTCTCTTCAGTTTCTCTGCTGACTAAAGTAAAGTTTCAATTCTATTTCTAAACTTCTAGAACCCATCAGTCATGTGATAGAGATAATTAATAACAGCCAAATAATCTCAGGGTCATCACCTGTTAATTATACCAAGCTGATCTAATCCATTCCACTACCATTTTAAATCTTTTTAAAGTATCTACATTACATGCCAAATAAAAACTTCAGTCAATCTGTCATTCATGACACATTACTGATGAGGCACTAGAAGCTCAGTTAGCAAGCTTTGTTAAAACTGGGAACATAACTATATTCCTTTCTTAAATCAATCATTGTTATTAACTTTTCATTTTATTTTTGTCACTTTTTATCACAAGATTTGGGTTATAAATTTTATGAGCTTTAAGTAAACAATATAGATCAGAAATAAAGAATTAGTTTCTAACAATATTTTAACTAAATAATCTAGTATGAATAATCCTTTACTGATTAAGGTACATGTGAAACTCATTAAAATTTTGACTCTATTCTAATAAATGCTTTGTTTAACAATCATAGATTGTAAAATGACATGCAAGGTTTAATAAAAAAAGAAAAGAAAACACAGTGAAAGATAAATAATGAAAATACTTCATGAGGGAAATTGTGACAACTTAAGATTTACTTCTACTATATTAAAAAACAATAAGTTGATAAGAAAAACTTGAAAAAATAAGTTAATGAAACTTTAGGATTATTAGAAATGAAGTTCTGAAATAAAGTATTTCCATTATTCCATGAAATATTTGGTTTGGTTTCTTTTAATGGCATAGCAACCTTTGTGAGTTATTTAATGCAAAAGGGTATTTGTCTGAAAGTGAATATAATTGCACAACTGGAATTCAAACTCATTATGATGTTGCTGTCTAGCGAATTAGCCATGACACTCCTCACAAAATATTTAGGAAAGGGGAGATGAAAGAAGTGATTGATACACAGAAACTACTCAGTGTATACACTCAGCAAAGATTGACAAATATATTGGTTGAGAGACTGTGATGTAAAACAACAAAGATGGAGATACGAGTTTGGTTTGATTTCTTTGGCATATCAAACTTTGAGGGTTATTCAATACTAAAGCCATCCTTGTAGAAAAACAGTAGCCATATTACTTAATCTATAGGAGTGAAGATAAGGGGTTCACAATTTTCCTAAGGGTATTAGTCCAAAAGTGAATGTAATAGTGTGACTGGAGTTCAAACTTGTTCACTACAATATCACTATCCAGTAAGTTAGCTAATACACCTTGGGGATTCCCTCCACCACCACCACCACAAGATACAAGTTTGATTACTTTACAGAATAGCGAATTTACCAAAAAGAAAAACTATCACTGTTCCATGATGGGATTTACCCATCTCCATCATGGTGACAGGATATGACACAAGGTTGATTTAATGTGGACACCCTTCCAGTAAGGAATCCTCCTCAATGGCAAAAATTGTCCAAGTGCCATTAAGTTATGAAGATCATTAAGTAAGTTTCCAGACTTTTTTTCATATGGGCACTTTTATTGATAGTACACATATGAAACTCTAGTCCCCTTTGAAGTAATCTCCTCCAGATGCAATGCACTTGTTGAACTGTTCCAACAACTTGTGGAAGGCCCCATGGAAGTCTTCTTGTGTGAGTGTGTCAATGACCTTTGTCACAGCCTCTTTCATCTCCCCAATTGTCTCGTAATGACATCCTCTGAGCTTAGGGAATAAGCAAAAGTCACAGGGAGCAAGGTCTGGACTATAGGGAGGATGAGGAAATGTCTTGGTGTCCATCTTGGTCAAATAGTCTGTGACATCATCCTTCACTGACTCCCTGCCTTCCTTGAATCTCTTATGCCACTCAAAAACTGATGCTCGATTCATGCAAGATGCTCCGAAAGCAGTCTGAAGCATTCCATACATTTCTGTGGCTTTTTTTCCAAGTTTAAAACAGAATTTTATTGCATATCATTCTTCCTCATGTCAAGATTGCATTTTTGAAATTCACCAGCTGTGACAATCAAGCTTTAGTAGGGTGTATTCCAATTGCTACTACTGTAGCTATTCATTTGAAGCTGAAATCATAAAAATTTGTTCAGTCATCTCATAAGATGTATAGCAATAACATACTGAATTTTCAAGAGTCTACAACAATTTTAAATGCTGGTACAAAAAAGTCTGGAAACTTATTGAAGGCACCACGTATATCATAATGATATATGATAAGATGAAGACTTGAAAAAAAAAAAAAAAAAAAAAAAAAAAATCAAAAAGCTTCATTTCAGAGCTCATGTAATTCAAAACTAAATTGCTTGATATTTTGGAGGTGCCTGTGGTGTAATGGTTATCATCCTAAGAAATGGACATGGTTCCACATGTTCAAATTCTTGGACAAGACTGATTACATTTCACATTGCACTAATACCCTCAGGAAAAGGCATGAATCCAATTATTCCCTCCAGTTATGGGTAAATACTAAGGCAGACAGGTTTCTTTAGCTTTGGTCAGACAACCAGTCCAGGAGAAGGAAAAATTTGAATTTAAATCCTGTTAAACTCGGCTTTAAAATTAACCTTGTGTCACATCCTACCTACGTGGAGAGGTTGGTAAATAAATACACACTTGATATTTTTCCTGATCTTATTCATAAATGTTGGGACCAACTGATACCCGCCGATCAAGAGTCAACATGTAATGCTATTCTCTTTGATTTTTTCAACAGTTAACAATAAAAAAAAGAAAAAAAAAGAAAGAAATTGCTGGTTTCCTGATTTCATACAACTAAAACCAACCTGTGAAATTACATACTCTTAAGTAAAGTATCTATTGAAACAAAATCTCTGCCACAGGCAGATGTGACACAAAGTCAATTTTTATGCTGACTAAAGTTTGAATTCAGAGTTTTTCATACTAGATCAGTTACCAATCCAAGGCTAAAGAACTCAATCTGCCTCTACTATTTACCCATAGCTTGGGGGAGAAGAGATGGATTCATGCATTTTCCAAGAACAGTAGTGTGAAATGAAATATAAGCAGTTTCAGCCACAATTAAAACATTTTAAACAAGCCTAAGCTTGTTCATTTGCACACAAATCGATCCAAGTATTGCTATGTATCACTAACAATTCAATTAAATATCAGTTGTTTGTTTTACACTCAGTAAAATAATCAAACAGTTCTATTTCTTACAATTCAATTTAGCTGAAGTCATTTTTTCGCTCACAGTTTAAATGTCATGGTTCTATCTGACTCATATATAGAGCCTTATCAGAGGCTCCGACTCTGAGTCAGAGTAGGCCTGGGAGCAATGGTAATGAAGGAGTACTCCACATTCCCTAAAGCTCCAGCATTATGAGAGCCTCAGTATCAGATTGTTTAGGATTATATCCATGATACTCATTGGTAGGGGGAGGTCTTACCAGATTTTTAGGGAACCTGTTTTATTTCCAGTTAAAAATATTGATCCTTTATTATGAGAAAATTTGTTTAGAAAGTGTTGAGAGCTAAAGCTATATTTACCAAGACAGGATTAAACAATGAATTGTTTTCTTCAAAATACAAGGTGTGTTCAACACAAGTACTGAAGTTGAAGTTTTATTTACCAGAACAGTAATGAACAATGAATAAAATGTTAATTTTCTTCAAAATACAAAGTGTGTTCAAAAACTATCTTGACTGAAGTTCTACTTACTAAGACAAAAATGAACAATAAATGAAATGTTTTCTTCAAAATTCACAGTGTGTTCAAAAAGCTGTGTTTACTAAGACAAATGAACAATGAATCATACATAAATTTTCTTCAAAATATGAGGTGTGTTCAAAAGGTATAGAGGCTGAAGCTTTATTGACCAAGTCAGAAATTAACAATGAATGAAACATTATTTTTCTTCAAATTCTTTCCCACTGAAATTCAAACTTATAATTTCAGTAAGTTTTAACCGGGTCATTGGCGTAATGAGTAGAGTGTTTGCCAATGGTCTGGGAGTAGCTATTGAAAAGAGAACCTTCAGGTCCCCCTCGACTAAAGTTACATTGATAGAAGCCTCTTTAAAATGCTTCTTTTGATCTAGTGTGAAACGACTCTTTTAATGTCTTCCACATCCTCTAATCTGACCATTGAGATGAATTTTCAGTTTAGGAGCTAAAGGTCAGGTGAGTATGGAGGATGCTGCACTTGTACAATTTTGTGTTTCACTATAAACTGCTGTTTAGGAAGTATTGTGACTGACTTCAGATTTCTTTTTTCATATTGGTACAATCGCATCTAAATGATGTCTCTATATCCAGATATCATCACTATTATATATGTCACTCATCTGTGCAAACATCTAGACATCATCCCTTTATTCTATAAGTTGTTCAATTGTGCACACAACTTCACTGAAATTCTAAAAAATTTAGAGCTTCAAATTTGATACTTCTTAATTACATAATATAGATCAAATAAAATATCTTCTTTGGTCCTGGACATTACTTAGAAACCTCTGCCAAAAGAACACAGAAGCTCAAATCAAACTTGGTTTTGTTTATTTGTTTACTGGCATATGAACTCCTTATGGAGTATTTAATGCAAAGATTTCATACAAATAATTTGCATACAGTTATATAGTTTCAAATAGTCCTATCTAATAGTAATAATTTACAAATGATTTAATAATTTCAATTAACTATTTGATCATAATAATCCTTAGTTTCCACACAGTTATATAATATCAGATTGGTTGGTTGTTTTGTTTTACTGTGTATTGACTCTTTTTGGGTCATTTAATGCCAAATTAAGTCATTTTGATAAAAGTTTCAAAACAGTT